>WBMW01003598.1:187680-206075 GCA_013396635.1 Penelope pileata
AAAAGCACTTAAGATGGCTTATGACCTGAATCTTTTGCTTAGAGGACGTAGGTAAACAAGCGTAAGTAGTTCATTGCTATAATTATGCTGGGGCCACGAAAAAGAGAAAAAAAAAATTTAGCACAGCAAATGTCTTCAGAACTGAATTATTTTTTCATTTCATGCTTTGCTCAAGAGTGGGAGCTACAAAGTATAATGCTATAACCTCACTCCAATAGCTCCCTGTTATTCACAGGAGGGCAGAGGTCACTTCCATATGCACTTTGTGCAAGGAAGACTACTATTCATCCCTTCCAGTTCTCTGGACTGTGAGCTGTGCTGGGAAATAGTCTATTCCATCTCCATGAAGTACAGATTTGAGCCATCCTTGTGTTTTCTTGTGTAATTTTATGCATATCATAACCAAGAGTTTTGAGCAGAATTAAAAGCGTAAGATGAATGCTTTTTTTCCTTCAGAACATCTGCTGGACTATGGAAAGCTTTAAACACTTTTATAGATGAGTGAGGCCTACGAGCATTAACTGAAATTTCAGTATAGGAGTTTTTTTTAGCAATTAGATGGAATCTAGCCATACTTCAAATATGACATAAAAATTAAGTGTCCTCCACATCAGACTGACATTATAGTCTTGGAATACCTGGTCTGTTGTATGCAATGTTGTTTTCTTGTTGTTTCTTGTTGTTGTTCTCTATCTTTTCAGCCTTGATGATCCAACCGATAAATACATAGCTAGCCAGCCATGGTGAGAAAGGACAGTAGCTTTCCATTAGATAATTTATACTGAATATAATGCATCAACTATCAGCTAAATTTGTAAATCTTTCACATATTGGAGGATATTTTTGAGCTCTATCTTTCCTTAGCCTAAGCTTAATGAAGGATTTGCAGGGCAGATGAAGAGATGGCCCTGCAAACCGAAGGAATTGTCACAGAATTACAATTATTTTGATTAATTATGGAAAAATTATGGAAGATTTGGGCTCCTTGGTTGAAAAGCTACAATAATTTGATTTTACAATGCATGGAACAGAGAGCTTGCTTAGCCTTTTTTAGAGGGATTTGGAATACTTCATGAATAAAGTGAAACTATAAACAAGATTTTTATTTTTATTCAGGACTGCAAAACATCATATTCAGTCAACAAAGTGAACGCACTGATAGAGAACATGCAAGTATATTTCAATAGTAACATCAAAGGAGAGAATTCTGTAGTACTTACTGGCACTTGCTGAATTGTTAACTTTCCTAGAGCTATTTAAATTCCATGGGGGCACTGATTCTTCCACTTTTGCCACACCTACTTGGCTTTTCAGCAGCAATGTGCTATCCTGTATCTATTACACCAAAGATCTACCCTTGTAATGCATTAAAAAGCATATGAAATGTTCATTAGAAGAACGTGGAAAACACACATGGGCACTTTTTAAAGCAAATGGAATTCTGCTACCTCATCTAGACTATATTGTGATATTAGTTCTTTAGTCCTTCAGATACATTCCTGCAACTCACAGGATCTGAAGGCATAGGAGGGTTGCACTTCCCTTTTTATTCTTAAAATGCAGTTTTACTGAAGAAAAAAAGTGAAAGGCTCAGGCTGGAAATCCAGAACATTTACAAGTGTACAAAAGGTGGATTATCATTCTAGACCTGTTAATATTTTAGTAAGGTGGAAGTATTACAGAGGGAACTATCAGAAGTTTATATACCATTGCTGTTGTTTAGCCCTGCAAGCAGCTCAGGACCACACAGCCAATCACCCAATCTCCCCAAGTTGAACAGAAGAAAGAAACAGAAAAAAGGTAAAAGTGAAAGAACTCATGGGTTGAGATAAGACAGCTTACTAGGTAAAGAAAAAGCTGTGCATGAAAACACAGCAAAACAAGGAATTTATTCACTAATTCCCATTGGCAAGCAGATGTTCAGCCACTTCCAAGGCTTGTCATGCATAATGATTTCCTGGGAAGAGAAATGTCAGGGCTCCAAACACGCTCCCTTTCCTCCTTTTTCCCCCAGCTTTTACTGCTGAGCATGGCACCATACGATACAGTGTATCCCTTTCATCAATCGGCAGTGTCCCCTCCCAGCTCCTTGTGCATCCTCAGCCTCCTCACTGGCAGGGCGGCAAAAGAAGCAGAAAAGTCCACACATAGCTTGTGTGACCTCTCAGTTTACTTATTTGTACAGAGTATGACAAACTTCCCACTGGACCATGAAATTATCTGATATGGACATCTACAGCAATGTAATCAAAAGATATTTATATCAGAACTTTTCTTGCATGCTGAGCTACAAGTCTTTTTCTTTCCTTTTTTTCATTTTTCCATGTTGGAATAACAAATCCAGCTTTGATACTTATCTGCACTACTGGTTTTAATGCTTACTTAGGCTGATAATTTGCTTGGGCTGGAGGCCCAGGATAATCTCAAAATGCTTTCTTTTTCAATATCATGAATACTTCTGTGAAGGATGTAGTCTGATCTACACACAGAAGGTTAAATGATACTAAATTATTAAGCGTCCTGTACAGCTGTATATCCTACTGATTTTAATTCTATGGTGAATAGCCTCCTCATTGCCTTCCAAGAAATTCCCAAATTTCTGTAGAGAAAGCCTGAGGAATGCAACAGATGTCATACATATTCTGATAGTGTTTTTATCATTTTCTCAGTCTGGGGAGAGTGTCTGAGGAGTCAGATGTACAGAGGCTTGGGAAAGCCGAGCACCTGAGAGAAGCAGGAATGTCTTATTCTAGCAAGCGAACCTTTGCTATGAGGCACAGCTAACTTCACGTTATCTGGGTTCTGATTAAGGCTGGATCTGTGAGCAACATGCTACAGCATGACTTTAAGCTGCGTAGCCTGTTATCCTCCTGGGCACCCTGCCTGCTCCCTGCAGATAGTTCTCTTTGCTTCATGCCACCCCTCTGCTCCCAGCAGCAGCTTTATCCATGGAAAGATAATACAAGTTATTCCTGAGCCTGACATCCATACCTCATATGGCTGGGAGTACTCACTGTTCAAAATGTTATACTTCAAAAAATAACTAACCAGATCAAACAGGGTGATTCTCTTATTTGGGTGCATATGGGGCTCAGAGAATAACTGGCACAACAGTGTCAGAAATGGAACTGGAGAATTCATTTATAAGATGCATCTCTTCTAGGAGCCTCTTTCTCCCTAAGGCATTCCTGGCCAGGAATTACTGTCCACAAGAAACTTTGGTGCCTCTGTGGTTCAGTTTTGCTGAGCGAATGAGAGATGATGACAATATGTTTCTGGAATCTTAACATCTCACCTGTGCAAAAGAAATCTTAATTGAACTTCGAAGTAGATGCTTCTCAGGGCAAATAAGACTACTACATGCCTCATGGTTCTGAGACTACAGCTGATAAATTGATCCCAGCAAGGGCAGGCTTTCCAATTGCTGCCAAAAGTCCAAATCTCATAGGTGCAGCTCTGGATATAGTCAGTTAAGCTTAAGGAGAGTAAATAATTTTTGAGCTAGCATGCACTACTTGCATTACTTTGTAGGATGTCCGAAAGCATTAAAGATGCATGTTTTTTTAACAAGGAGCTGCAATAGTAACTGCATCAAACTCCAGAATCAGCCAGCAATAGTTTACAGGTTAGTACTCTGAAATATTTATTTTGTCTGATTTTAAAATGTTTAGTCTGGAATATTTTAAATGATACTTTCCCACTATATATCCCACTTGTGGAGCTTGTCTTCCCAACTCTGGTCAAGTATAGACTGTAAGTTACTGTATTTTATTGTTTAGAAAACCAGTCTGTGATTGAAGCTTAATGTGAAAAGCCAAGTGTCCTTTTGAGAATGCCAGGGTCAAAGTTCAAGGCCAAAAAAAGGGAAAATGAGATAATAGGAATCTTGTGAGATTTCCCTGATGGGAATAGAGTCCTCTGATATACAAAAGTAGTGGAAATTTATAAAAGAGTGTCCAAGTGCATATGCCAATGCAAGAAAATCTTATGTGAAGTATCATGATTGAGTTTTAAAATAAATAAAGTAAGATAATTAAAAGTTTATCTTTTACTTGCCTAACTGGCTTGGCCTTTGTTCTGACCAATGGGAGTTTAAAAATCAGATTTTAATATTTTGGCTTAGAATTTGCTGGTTCAAAAAATGTGTGTAAAGAAACTGAGGCAACAGGCATGTATGTTTATCTCAAAACCACAAGCTGAGTCAAATAGATGATTTGGGACAGAACTTTTTACTCAGGTTGAATTTACATTTACAGGTCACTAGCTATCAGACTTTCTCTCACCCTTCTTTAATACTACACTTTGACATTTTTTCCTTTCCACATAAATTTGACACAACTTATATTCCTCTCTGACAGGTTGTTGCTGAAGAGGGAAGAACTGGGATGTTGGAAAGCATGTCAGTTGTTGGGCAGTTGTTGGAAGCATAGCAAGGAAACTGAATGTTGTAAACAACAGAAATATTCAGAATCAAGTAAAAAGGAAGATAGAAAAATCAGTCTCCAATCTGATACCAGTCCAATACATTTACTGTGACTAGTAAAATAAATTGGAAAGGTGCAATTAAAGCTGCCTACTTTGATTGGGACTGGATATGGCACTATCAGAAGGATGTATAAATATATGCATGAGGCATAGAGATGCACATTGATGTATATAGTTGATGACTGGGTAGTGAGTCCTGTGGGATGGGGATGAAATGCTTCATTATATGGAAACAGCTTTGTAATTCAGTCACAGCCAAGTCAGTATGAACTGAAGAAACTTCCTGATCAGGCATCAGGAGAGAAAGAAAGACCAGTTTTTCTGTGGCCTGTTTTTCCTATTTGTGCTTTCCTTAGCTGCTTGCTTTTCTCTGAACTCTTTTGTTTTCCTTGTTTTTTTCCTGTTAAAGGCCAACTCTATTTTCGCTGAGGGTACATCTGCTAGAGTGAGAGCAGAGATTGGCTCTGTCCTCAGGGAATAGGTTATAGACAGGCCTCTAGTGGCATTTTCACTTGCAACAGCAAGTGGCATGGCCAGGCTTCCATGCAGAAGATGAGTTTAAAAATCTTTCCCGGCTTTGCTCCTGAAGATCCTAATGCAAACTCTCTAGGAATGTGTCACATTAAAACTAACGCTGATGACAGATCTGCTTTAGTTCAAACTGTGTCCAGCTACAGCTAGTTCTCATACATATTTCCTTTACAAAATTAATACAGCCTTTACCAGTATTTTCAGTACTCTTGAGACATGTTGACATTTAATCATGAAAAAAGCTTTAGACGCAGCATGGGAAAGTGCTTTATTTTCTCTCACCATTTCCCTTCAATTATGATATAAGTGAAACCAGATAGGATACAAAATAAAATCCACTTGACAGAAATATCTGTAGCCTTCATATACACATATTCTCTCACATTCTGGTAAAAGTCTATTTCTCTCTATTTTCTCCCAACTTGAATATGACCTTTACAGCTAATCACATCTCTGAAGGCTGGTCTTTACTGTTTCTTTGTGGGCAAATACGTAAGAAACTGCATCATTTAAAACAACTTATCGTGTTATAGACAGTGACTGATGTATGAAAGAATGGAATGAGTAGATACTATGCTAGAACTACCAGAAGTGTTCTTGTTAAAAAGATGTCTATGGTTTGGTAATTAGCTTTTGACAGTCTATTTGGACTAAGTTATGCAAGAAAAGTTTGGGCTTAACCCCTACAGTAGCAGTTTCTCGTTTTTTTGGTGCAGTGAACCTGCCATGCTCAGTGCAGGGAGGGTCACAGGAGCGGTGCTTGGCCAGGACATCTTGGTGCCCTTTACAGCTGAGAGAAAAGAGAAACTCAAATTGTTTGTATGGAAATGCCTTAGGGCCTCTCTCTAAAGAAGTCAAGGCCCTGATTAAAGACATCATTCAAAGATGTGTATTTAGAAAATCTGTTAACTGTGAAAGTGAGGGAACCTCATTCATGAGCTTAAAGGTAGCTTATTACTTTCAAAGGAGAGTTGTGACACAAATCAGGCCCTATTGGCTTGCAGCCAGACTGTTGCCTTGGTTTAGATGCATAAATTCACCAGTGCAACTCTGCAAAGACTTTCCATTTTGTTCAAGTATACAAATAAACATTTAGTTATAAATAATTGAGGACAATTTTCAGACAATTTGGTGACAAATTTGTCTCAAAGCTGTACTATAAAGAAGAATCAAGGTTTCTGAGGTGTATTCTTTTTCCCAAGCTTCCTCATCTGAACTACATTAGAATGTCTTAGAATAGATGAAGAAACATGGGCACACCATTTATTGCTTAAGAACTATATGGATAAGAGTTTTTTTTGGTATTTTATAGAACAAAAATCCATTATGTATTTATGTATATTATTAGTGAAAGAGCAAGCTGGCAAGAGGTGTATTTGTGACAAGAGGCCTATATTTCTTTTATAACAGATACTTTTGCTTTTCTCATCATGTTCAGCTTCTTTGATGTACATAGTTACCTACTACAGAACTGAACTCCTGTTTGTGTTTCTCCTTGCCAGCTACATATTTAGTTTGATGTACTAAGTGTACAGTGGAGGTAGCAACACCAGAATCAGACCTGTCAGATAACTTTCAGTCTTCAGCATTTTGAAGAGTCATGCTGGAGTGAAGGTAATTGGGGGTAGCTAGTCTTTATTTAGTTACTTAGATACTGTGTGGAAACAGACATTAAGCACATGTTGTTTAAGAGGGATTAAGAATTTGAAAGAAAGCTGCCTGGGCACCCAGCCAAACAAGAGATACCCATTTATAGCTTAGCAATGATGAGCCATCACTATGAATTACTAGGCCAAGTTCCTTCACAATGTAAACTAATATGAGCAAGCCTGAGGCCCCAGCGCATGAAGTAGGGTTATACTTCCCCAAAATATAGCAGACACAGAGAAGTCTCCCTGTAGCTAGCTTATAGAGGTTCAGTATTAGCATAAGATGTAAGTGAATTCTGGCTGGATGTGAGTTTGTGTTTTCATACCAGAAAGGAAAGATGCCAATGAGATTGGTTTTTGTTGCTCAGAAAATAAGATCTTGTTAATAACGTAAAGCTGTGAGTACAGTCAAGGAAGTATCCCTCATTCTCCTTTGTTAGTTTAACAGGAAAGGGACTTGATTTTGGAGATGTGTTATTTCTTTTCTAAATGATGCATCAAGCTGGAAGTGACTGAGTGAAGCTGTGAAGCTACTGTAGAGGTTGTGAATATCTTCTCTGGAGTTATTCAAAACCTGCCTGCACATTTTACTACACAATCTATTCTAGGGAACTTGCTTTAGCAGTAGGGTTGGACTAGATGATCGCCAGAGGTCCCTTCCAATCACGATGATTCTGTGATTCTGTGAAATATGAAAAATGCCTACAGCAAAGAGCTTTTATTGATAAAATTGTAGATATTTTTTAGCCCATATTCTCCTCACAGATGATTCTGACTTAAATATTTAAATAGCTGCGCTGGTTGTACACTAACTTGTTTTATATGAAGACATGTACTTACATGTTGCCTCATCCAAAATTAGCTTCAGTTTTTTGCCTGCAGATTACCTAGTATTTTTCATTCAAGCAAATGAAAGTAATGAAAAATCCACACAATGTCGTTTTTCTCACCATAAAAATACAATATGAATTCATAACATGCTCAGCAAATATGATGGTTCCTTTTTTAGCTCTGATGTAACTATGTTATCCTGAATGAATTAGTTTTCTGAAAGCCTGAAAGCTGTGCTGTGGATAGCCTAAAACTATATAAATGATCCCAGGCATTGGCTGTCAACTGTCTGGTGTCTCTACCAGTGGGAAGATCATTTAAATGCACATAGTTATGGATTACTCTCAGCCCAAAGGAACTTCAAAGACCTCTGTGATCTCTAGGGACAGAGTTGCATCCTTGTGGCTCAATACAACAGCTGAAAAAGAATTGATACAGCATGGAAATGTCTTATCAAGAGCTTATCCATTATTTACTGTTGATCAGTGCTGAAAGTTGAACTTTGAAAGCTGAGGTCAACAGTTCTTTGTCTCTCATGTTTAACAGAAAACAGTCTTCCTCCCTGGAGGTGTTCAAGGCCAGGCTAGATGAGGCTTAGAGCAACCTGCTCTAGTGGCAAGTGTCCTTGCCCATAGCAAGGTGATTGGAACAAGATGATCTCTAAGGTCCCTTCCAACCTAAACCATTACATGATTCTATGATTCTATGATCTTAGAGAGTTGCCACAGTCCTATACATCTTCTCAATTGTTCACACTCATGTCTACTACTTCCATGTGACCTACAAATCAAATCAAAGGTGAACACAGCAACAAAGCATTCTCTGTCTGAGCACACTGAGGACAGAAAGTGAATCAAACTTCTGTCACATAGCCACTCCCAGTGGAAGAAGTCTTCTGATAATCAACTGCGGCCTGATCAAACGGCCCCCTTGTCCTCCCAGCTCCAGTTCTTCAGATTGTTTCCTGTTAAACACCAGAGACAAAGAACTGTTGACCTCAGCTTTCAAAGTTCAACTTTCAGCACTGATCAACAGTAAATAATGGATAAGCTCTTGATATCTAATGATATATAATTGATATATATTATATATAATTATATATGCTACGTTACATAACTGATATATACTTGATATATGCAATATATGTAATTGATAGATAATGGATAAGATGGGCCTGAACATTTAGCTCTAAATCTGATTATATGGGATTTAATACAATACTGTGAACAGAGCAATCTGTGTGTGAAGGGAAGCATTCTCTGTATTCTGGAGAATGCATGAGCAGGAGAGCCAACAGATGACTTACCATCATTTGAAGGGGTACCAGTCTGCATAATAGCCTCATGCGCTGGGAAGGTAGTATTTTGCCATTTACTGTCCTAACTTCTGTGAATTATGTTGGTTTAACTTCTTGAAATGTAGAGCAGTTCTGTCAAGTCAAGTGAAAGAACTGAGCCCAGAATGTCTGATG
Organism: Penelope pileata; assembly: GCA_013396635.1. NCBI lineage: Eukaryota > Metazoa > Chordata > Aves > Galliformes > Cracidae > Penelope > Penelope pileata. The sequence continues at coordinate 196,648 of WBMW01003598.1, forward strand.
CCAAGAATAACAGGGAATCTGTGATTGCAGCATGCTTGTAAGTCTTGGAGAGATGGAGCATGTACAAAATTTGTGTTAGATTGTGGAGAATATGTAAGTATATCACGGACAAGATTCATGAACCTGTTAGTACTGTTAGGAGAAAGTGAGAGATGGGAGCTGCTAGGAACTCTGTATGGCTGGAGAGCTACTAGGCAGCTAAGAGCTGTGCTGACTCACTGTAGGGTTGTACATTGCTATGCACAGTGCGCACAGTTTGTCAGTGTTGCATTAGCAGCAAGACAGACTCAATTAAGCAGCCTGGCAAGGCGAAACTCTGACAGAAATGCTAGGAATACTGTAGTTTTCTGTTTTCCAGGGTCTTAAAGATATCTTAAGTCTAAATGCTAAATAAATAGCTGAAAATACAAAAATGAAGGAAAACCCTTTAATGGCATTTTTAGAGTTGCATTGTGCACAACAGGCACTATGTGCTTTGTGAACCTGTGTATTAGGGATTTGAGCATCAGGAGGACTTTTGCAACATCTCAAAACACATCTTATGTTTTAAAAAGGTCCATATGAGATTAGATAGATCTCTTTCAGATAAGTAGACTTAGAAATATGAAATGTGGCTGAAAATTTTGCATTTTAAGCCATTTTCCATTTGATTGTCATTTCTATCTCACAACGATATTGGCATAAAAATGCATGAGACCCTGGATACTGCTTAGGCTGATCTAGCCCTGCATGTGAAATCATAAACAAAGTTACATTTTTAATACTATAATAGCTGATACTCTTGTACTTGCTAATTTTTGCAAAATTATGCCCTTGAGAAAGAGTGAAGTTAATCATATTTAGTTTAAGGGACAACAGAATTTCATGGCTGATACTGGAGTTATTAATGATGTCTAATTAACATACCCATTAAAAGTTTGCAAGATTAATCTAACAAGTAAATTGTAACCAAGTTCAAATTGGATTTCTTTCTAAATTTGTTTTTCCAATCTTTTAGGAAGGCTTTCAGGAAGGATTTAAAATAGAAGTGCTGTGGTTGATAAGAAATCCTGGACAGTGTTATTTATATGAAGTAGCAGACTGCGGGATTGGCAACAGGATGCTAAATCCTTTGCTTTACATTATGATAGTTTTAATGAGTAATTCTTACAATCTGCTGACTATTTGGTAAAATACATTAAATTATTAGGTCCTGGATTGATTTGACTGGACAACAGGTCACACTGCAGAAAGAAACAATGTTATCTGAAACAGATCACTCATGGAAGGAATGCCAGCCTTCTCAGAAGCTTACTGAGGAAAGAGTGAGAACTCAAGGGAAGGAGAACAAAAAAGATCATTGAGATGCAGTGTCCAAACTGCTTGACAAAAGACCAAATCCAGGTGGTGTAGACTGGGCTGTATGCATCCTGGTTGAGATTAACTTCTTGTAGAGTTAAATAGCATTTTCTCTGTCTCTCTTTTGAACATCTTAGGGTTCCCTCATGACATCACAACATCATTATTATTTTTATGTGTAATTATTTTCTGTTCCAATGTTCAAAAAAACACTGGGAGGACATTATTGCTACCAGTTATCAAAGTGTTACTCTAGCATGAAATTGAAGGCATGTGTTATGTGTATGGATGTGGCTTTGGGGCACACAGGAATGTTTCAGGAGGCAAAGCTCATAATGACTAAGGACTTGGGATACCCTATCACAAACACGTGTGATGAAATCCAGATATCATGATTCTTTGAACAATGAACAGAGCGTATGTCCTATGTACAGGCCTGGAATGAGGAAGAGACTGCTTAAGCCAGGAAGAAACACTGAAGATAGAAGTGTTCATTTTTGTCAGATTTATTTATTAATTTATTTTGATGTATGTATGTATTTATTTATTTTCTTATGGAAGCTAAACCAGGTATGTTAATGAATCATAGAATCATAGAATCATAGAATGGTTCAGGTTGGAAGGGACCTTAGAGATCATCTTGTTCCAACCCCCCTGCCATGGGCAAGGACACCTCCCACTAGACCAGGTTGCCCAAAGCCCCATCCAGCCTGGCTTTGAATACTTCCAGGGAGGGAGCATCAATGACTTCCCTGGGCAACCTGTTCCAGTGTCTCACCACCCTCACAGTGAAGAATTTCTTCCTTATATCCAGCCTAAATCTACCCTCTTCCAGTTTATAACCATTACCCCTTGTCCTGTCATTATCTATCCTTGTAAAAAGCCCCTCCCCAGCTTTCCTGTAGGCAAGCTGGCATTTTCGAACTGAAACTGCTTTTTGGACTGAAATGCTCTATTTGGCTCTTTGAATATGAACCCCTGACGCCCTTTTTTGCCTTTAAAATGACTGAGTAATTAGTTTCACCTGCCTCATTAAAAATGAAAATTGCAAGTTTGAATGTTCTTTTTTGTATAAAAGACACTGTGGCATAAGAACAATTTGTGAAGTCCTATCTTCTCTCCTAGTCAGGGAGAAGATAGGTTGCAAGATTTGACACTTGGCCAGAATGGCCTCTGGGCATGCACAAAGTTATGTGCTTTATTTTAGCGGCTACAGTGCGAGACCCTGCAGCCTCTCAAATGTTCGGCTGGATTGCTGAGGAACCGCGTGTTTATACTTAAATGCTAAATTGGGTTTACATTGCTTTCTTTGGCAAAAGTAAATTTAATGTATGTGGCCACATGTGATGTGATTAATGTTACACAAAGAGTCTGTCACAGAGACCTGAATCGCTTCCTAAAGACATAATTACTGGACCATGTTTTATTCATCCCCAAATCCACTGAAATCACATTAATTTTTTGTAATTGTGCTGTAGGTGTGTTAGAAAACTACAAGCAACTAAGTCAGAGTGGTTTAAGCAATTTTTACACCTTCTGCTGAATGTTAGTGATTCTTAAGGGAAGCTGTTAAAATAGGCACATTTGAGTTTACTGAAAGGACCTGGCCACAAGTCATAGCAGCTTTTTTACTTATTGTTGGCTTGGACTGGCAGAGCAGACAGACCCTAGCTGAAAGAATGGTAACATGCAGTTGTCAGCAGGAACAGTTTCTTAATATGCTGTAGTTTAGCTGCTTGGAATGGTCTTTGCAGTATGTCAGGGCAAGATTAGAAGCATTAAATGTTACCTTGCCAAAATTATTACAAAATATCAGAAAACTTCTCAGGTTGTAGATGTACAAGTGGGTGAAATGAAATATGAGGAAATCTTACGGGGATACTCATATTTTTCACAAGACTATTTTATTAGTTGGGTGCTGGCAAGGTGTAACAGGCCACAACTGAACTTTGTTTGTATACGCAGAATTCCCCAGGTATTTGAGGGAGATTACTGTGCCTTCTAACCATCCATATTTTCTCTTTTTCAGGTCTGCACTAACACAGGCATTCTGTTTCAAGCAGAGTACCCTCTGTGTCACATGATGGTAAAAGATGGAGCAGATACTCAGAAGGTGAATGTCTGAGCAGTGGTATTAGCAGAGAAAGCAGTTTCAGTTTTCCTTTCTATGTTAATTAATGAAATCACTTTACATCAGAAGTGAAGATATAAACAGCAACTCTTGACCAAATATGCTGACCTGGAAAAATCTTTTGAAAACAGGCAAGAAGGCTTTGTATTCTGCATGGCAATGTGGACATGTTATTTTGGAAAATTTTCTTTTGGACAAGTAATTGCACAAAAATGTCTAATGAAAAGTGGGCATCCAGCTTACTGGTGAGACTTACTTCCTTGCATTTATAAGGTGTTTCTGGGAGGCAAAACTCCTATTTGCCTCAAAAAACCAAACAGATAAACAAAGAAAACATACTAGTATAGTAAAAGTGACAATGGTGAATTTTGTTTCAGAATGAGACAACAGAAATCAGGGTACCATTGTGTCACAGCAGAAGTAAAGAGTGCAGCCCCAAAGGTCTATGTCTGAAGTATGATTCATTAAACACAAAGTTGGCTGTATATCTCTACAACTTCAACCTATCTGTATGTTTGAGAAGCTGACAGTTTTTACTCTTCCTTTCTTCCACCTGGTAAAGTACAGAACTTTTTTTCTCCATGTGTTCACAGATCCGGTCAATGATGTTTATGAAATCAGAAGTCAGTAGCAGAGCAGGAACTGCAGCCTTGCTTTCCAAGGGAGATAATGCCCTTTCCGTTGGACCATCCTTCCTTTTTGTATGTGAATACATGCCCATTTACAGCTTAGGACTGAAGCAAAACTGATAGGATTAATTCCTGGAAAATGTGAACTGATCAAATTAACTAAGGAGCAGGGTCCTAATAATCTGAAACAAAAGAGGAGAGGAATCGTATCATGAGTGTGCACATAGTGCATTCTGGTTTGCTCTTCCAGTAACGTTAATTAGTTTTGAAAAGAAGATTGTATTGCTAAAGAAAATATCATCTTCCCTCATTCTCTCCCAAAAGCCCTTGCTCTTTTTTATTATGTCAGAGATTAGTAAGAGTTTGAGTTCCCATGAATCACCAAATATCTCCTGTAGGTATGTGATATCTTCCTGTCTTACTAAGCTGCCCTTGTGTCTACTTCCATTTTAGAATAAATCTGTACTAGATTTGAATAATTATATTAGTATGTTATGCTGGCAAATACCTCCATGTTTGGAGTGTTTTTACACAGGCAAGGACACAGCACTGCCAAGACTTATTCAAGCTTCCCCACCATTCCCCTAAGTGTACGCAGTTGTGCTGGCCCAAGTATACTTGCAGGCTATGCAAACAAGTGAATTCTGATTTAACTATAATGCCATGAATTTTCTGGAAACACAAAGAACTTAGCTTCCATTTAACCTAAACTGCTATCAGCACAAGACAGCATTCTAAAACATTTATGCTTTATTTATTTGTGAACCAAATGCTTATATTGCACAACTTCCTTCAACTCAAAATGTGACTAGTGACGCTCAACTTCAGAATATTTATATTTAATGAATAATGTGACAATAGAACATTATCCTGACATTTCATCACTTCAGATGACGTGTTTTTCAATGGGAGTGATACAGTTCAAATGTGTTATAATTGCGTAAGATCTAACATATGTTCTAAGATGGAAATTAAGAAAAAAGGGAGTTGCAAGAGATTCCCTCACCCGTTTATAGCAGAAGGTTTTTTCATGGTACAGATTTCAGCAGTACACATTGTGTTTCTGGCTTTACTTCTGTTAGGAATTCCTAGCTTAGCTGCAATTTCCTGCCTACCTCCCTAGCTCCCTCTGCCAGTAACAGTGTGGTTAATACCATTGGTGTAATGTGGATAAAAATAAGTGTCTGGCTTGTTCTCATGCTATACTGTCAGAATACCCCATCGATAAAGCCACCTCACAAGAGGCTTTGCAGTAGGTATGCATATATCTGAGAGATGCAGAATGTAACCTGAGTTCTTGGAACAGAAGACTGGAAGAGAGGTCTGTGCTTGGCTAGAAGTAGCTCACGCTGCCCTGTCTGCAGTGATTATCCAGCAGCTGAGAGAGAAACCCACGTTTTTCTGAGTTTAGGATCTAAAGGCTAGAGAGACTGGCTGGTTGGTAATTTATGAAGTTAAGTCATTTTGTTACTTTGAATCTTATTTATTTCAATAAGTTGAGTCCTTAAAGAAGTTAGCAGCATATTTGATTAAAATACTAGAACAGATCAGTGCATTCAGATGATACTTGGCTCAGCATCTGCACAAGCTAAGGCTATAAAAGATAATCTACTGAAGTTGGAAATTGTTCGTGACATAATGATTTTTGTTAGAAAAGGACAGCTAATCACAGATAAAACTGTCCCTCCCCTATCCTCTTGTATTATGCCGGTTCTAATATAAACCTTCACTGCAGGATATATTTTTTCCCCAAAATAACAGGACAGGGACGAAAAACCTGATAGTTGGTAGATCTTCTGTTTTCATGCTTGTTGGAGTGACTCTGAAAACTGCTTACTAGCTGGTTCTGTTTTCCACTTCACAATAAATGAGTGGGAGCTGGCTTTCCTATAATGAGAGAGAGTAATCAGTCTCTTGTACTTAAAGACCCTAAGAGGAATGCAACCTCCTGGCAGTATATGCTGCTCAAATGCAAAGGAACATTAACTCTGTGATCCAAAGAGCCAAAGCACTGCACGTGCACTGTACTTTTTACAGAGGTGCTTCACCAGAAAAGCTGTCACCCTCACTTACAATATTTGTAGGGAAGACCAGGATCTATAAACATGAGATGAACAGAACTTACACAGGGGCATGTATACATCCAGGTCTCATGTTCTGGCTTTTTCTTTTTTTTATTATTATAAGTAAAATAAACCAAAGGGATGGTGTTTTTTTCTCTCATCTCCAATTCAATGGCACTCTACACTGCTGGCAGCTTCATCTGACAGTGGTGCAGACAATAGTTTTAAGGAGAAGTGGAATTACGTTCTGTTCCCCTTCAGTTTAGGCAAATTTTCAAAATTAGGTGTTAAAATGCAAAAACACTGTAAGAATGAATTAAAATGAAGAAATTGCTACTCACAGGAAGCCTGCACAATTCTAATTCTAAACATCATTAGAAAAAAAAAAACATTCTATGTCTAACGATCTTCTTTCAGAGAGGGGGGTGGAATGGCTAATTTGAATTACAAAAAAGCCTTGATAACCCCCCACACATCAATTTACCTGTGAACAAAAAGATTCACACAGAGAAAATGGGACTTGGGACTATTTGATAAATTACTGCAGACTGTTTGAATATTCCATTAGCAAAATAATAGCTCGTTATGGAACCCAAAAGAATGTAGTATAATTATGATAGTACCATCCCCCCACACACACTATGGGGTAAGAGGAATGCAAATGTTAGAAATGATAGCTACTTAACCACAGCTTGGAGATAGGCCTGAAAACAAATGGAAGGGTTATACGATCTCAGGCATTCATAAGGATTTCTCCTATGTCAATGCCTTAAATTGCTGAATACATTCCAGCTAGTTGAAGGTCATATTATTAATAGTCATCTTTATTGTGGTAGAGTGCAAGGACCCACAAAGGAGGAGGCCCTTTTGCAGATCAGATGTAAACAAAGAGCAATCGAGAGCCTCTGCCCCAAAGTTCCCACAAACTAGAGCTAAGCAAACAAGGCAAAACAAAGGGTTGCTGCAGTGACACAAAATGGCATTTTAGTCCCACATCTGGTTTTGTTTGTTCAGGGCTTGGGGGGAGTGCAGTTTGGAAATAAACAGAATAGGAAATCAACCAGAGGGTGAGACCACCGGAAAGAGTGGTGTGAGGGGTAATCCATGACAAAATTAATTTCAAGTTTAGCAACTTCTCTGGATATTTATTGCTTCTGCAGTTGTATCAGTGACCAGAGCTCCTGGCATATATATGCAAACATGGTATATCACTATTGCCCCATGCCCAGTGTGCAGGATGCTTGGCATGTGGCCCAAGGAACAAAAGAGGGTCTCTGTCTAATTAACTTAGCTTGACCTTGCTGCTTCCAGCTTCGTAGCTTGAGCTCCTCCAGCTGGAAACCTCCATGTAGTGCCCTCACCCCTGTGCTCTGCTGTGATGCTGATGTAGCCCCTCCTCTGTGGGCATTTATATGTGCATGTGAATGCAAAGTGGAAAAAATACAAGATGTGTGTTTTAAGACCAGGTGGCTTTGAATTCAAAGATACTGTTGTAAAAATTGACCAGACTGGGTTCACATTGTCTCCATCTGCACAGGAGCACCTTTCATTGATTATGTGGGACCTCAGTTTTGGTAGAGGATCACATCTGTATTCAAGCTCTACCTCCTTCTTACTGTGTTCTGCTATTAACAGTTGGAGTCTATGTGATCTCTCTTCATGGCAGGTTGTTGGTTTGTCATCTTGGTGTTTTCTTGGAGATAGAAAAGAAAAGAAATCTTAGAATATTTTTAAGAAGTCCTTAAAACGTTAGAATCTGAATAAATGCTGAAGAACATGAACTCAGTTGATCAGAGATAATGTTTTTTTTGACAGATCTTTCAGCTTAGCTACACTGAGGGTAGGAGGGAGAAGAGAGAATGCTGTTTACAAACACGTTAACTCACACCCCTTGAGTTAAAGCTCTGGCTGCTTTTTATTTCACATCAACCCCACATCAGCCTTTTGGCTTTAGATATTAGTCCAATGAAAACACTGGGATGGCCATCTAACGATGTTGGCTCCAAATTCAATTGAGTTAGACAGCTTTAGGATTTTGAGTGTCAGGAGATTTTAGAACAGGTTTCTTGGAGTGGCACCAAAGGTCTCTTATAGTGAATTATTGATTCTATTCCATGAGCATAGGTACAGCCATATAAGCTGCACAAAGATGAGGAATTGAGTGCTCTTTCTCCACTGAAGAACTGTGTGCTTCATTGCTTCATTCATCGTACCTTCCAAGAAAGTGGAAGAGTTTAAAATATCATGCAAAATACTCTGTTGACTCAAAGTTTCCACAAATCTCTGTAACACTCCCAGTTGCTGTCTATATGACCAAAAACAAAACAAACAAACAAACAAAAAAAAAAACAAAAAAAAAACAACATCAACAGCAACAAAAAAAAAACAGACCAGCAGGCATTTACAAAAGAACTAATTACCAATATTTATAAATAATTTGCAGTTCAGACTATGTGTTTGTAAGAATATGTTAAAGAATAAATAGAAAGGTCCAGTGATGAGATGTGGTCATAAATATGCATCTCTAACTTTCTGGGAAAAAATAGTCATATGTCTTCAAGGCTGCATGAGTTCAGCTTCATCTGTGAGGCTCCAGAATGTTAAACGTGACATTCAACAAACCTCCTAGGGAAAGATAAACAGTGCTAATCAAGTCATTTAATCTTTTAGAGTTAAGAGCTGTGGTAGAAGAATAAAAGATATTATTAATAACTTCAGCTGGGAAAGTAAGGCAGAGTGAAAACAGGAGCTAAGGCAAACATCTAGTCTTTGTTTCATGAAATATTTACCATGAAATCAAAACTTCTTTCCACTCTTCTGAAATGTGCAAAATTTCCTGAGTCATAAGGTTCGACACAAAAATAATTTTGCACCTGCAATTAAAAACGAGCTACTCACATGCACCTGAACTTGCATGTGAAAACAAATGCATAGATGTGTGCGTGTCTGCCTTTCTTTCTCCCTGAGCTTGTCCTATTCTAAACTCTGAAGTGATATCAATTTTTGAAATTCTTACAAGGGCATCAGCTGTTTCTTAATTCACAGTGCATCAGGAACAACAATGTTATAAAGTGAAGCAAAACATGTGGAAAACCATTTTAGATGCCCTGTGATTAACTACTTTTCTTGCCTGACTTGTCCAGCTCTTAGTATGGCACAGTGTCAGGTACGTGCCTTTGCAGAACTTTCTTATAAATCAGGAATGTACTGGCCTCTTTTTATAGATGGGGATCTATGATAAAGCAAAAAAAGATCATAGAATCATAG
>WBMW01003599.1:298-100726 GCA_013396635.1 Penelope pileata
CTGGCAGCTGTGCCCATCCATCACCACTCTCTGGAGAAGTTTTGGATAAGTTTCTCCTTATAGCCACCCTGACCCTGCCCTGGCACAGCGTGAGCCCATCCGCTCCTGTCCCATCGCTGTTACTGGGAGCAGAGCCCGACCCCCCTCACCCCAACCTCTCTTGGGGCGGGTTGGATAATCCCTCCCCCAGCACCAGAGGCTGCAGTGCTCTCAGCAGCCTTCTGCAGCCAACAGAAATCCTTTTTGTGCTTCTTCTTCCCCCCTGTTTCCAAAGCAGCTGGAGCACTGTGAGCTGATGCTGGGTGCTGGCTCTGAGGCTCTGCCCTGGAGCATTGCTGTCTGGCACGGCTCCATTGGGTGGGGAAGGGGCACATCGCTGTCTCAGTTTACCTGTGCAGCTCGGCTCGTCCGCATTCCCCCTGTACATGCAATGAAGCTGAACCTCAGCAGGACAGCAGCAGCTTTGCCAGCTCCAGGCTGGGGTGCAGAGCTGGACCTTCTAAAATGCCTTTCCAGTGATGGTCGTACTTCTTAAGAAATGAATAATCCTGCTCTGTTTAAGAGTTTGCATAATTATAAATTTTTCAGTGAACACTCTCATAGTTGCACAGAACTCTAAATACCTAAAAACACCAAACGAATTTAAGTTTTAACATTAGAAATCAAATGCCAGGTAGACTTAACCAGTGCTTAGAAGCTAAAGCTGAACATTCAACTTCTGTTTTGCAGTGGCACATCTCAGAGGACGAGTGAGTTCTCTGTTTCATGATGCCATTGAACGAAGGCATTGAGATGCCTTTCTGAAGATGCTGTTTCACCCCTAAATTAGGGACAAGAGCAGTTGAAGGACACCTGGATTGAACCATCTTTATGGGATGTGCATTAACCCCATGGTGTATTGCTACTGCCTGGTACAGAGGGTGACTTGAACACTGAGAAGTGGGCTGTGGTTCAGAATACTTGAGCTGTAATTTTGTCCATGGAAGAAAGTGAATGGCAGCTTTTGAGATGAGAGGGGGTAGTCCTGCCTGGAACCATTTGTTTGGAACCATACTGGTGCAACACGGGAGTGCAGTATCTTCCAGTAAAGCTGGCTACAATGGCTTCGTTTTTAGCTGCAAATAAATTCTACAAATTGACATCATACACACAAAACAGAAATCAGACTGTTGCCACCCGCATTTTTACAGTGCTATTAGGAAAATTACACTTTGACATATGCTGTGGACTGAGTTGGGGTGAAGAGTTCTAAGTTCTGGGACACGTGGGTGTGATTAATGAGCTCATTACTGCCTGTGATGAAGAGCTGCCCAGGAATATGGATGTGCAGAATATTCCTGATATGCAGGAACTGATCATAAGGCTGTTAGTGACTTAGCAATAGAAGGAAAAAAGAGAAATTGAATTTGACAGGATGCTTTCTATGGCGGGCATGCAGGAATCATCCCAGGCTCATTTCCTGCACTTCTGTTCACCTGTTGAACATGGCAAGCTGCAGAGTCTGTATCTAACGCTGCATTACTGTGACTAATTACTTCTGAGTTTTAGTAACTGAAGGATGCAGACATTGGCTATAATTTCATTTGGTCTATCTGGTGAACGTGCCCTTGGGTCATCAAGGGAAAAAGCTCTGTGTGGATGAGTAGAGACCCTGCAGGGAAGGGCTGGGACACAGGACATCTGGTTGCATTTGGAGCGTTGCCCTGAAAATCACCCTTATTTCCCTGGACAAATCTCATCCCTCATTTTTGCCTTGAATTCCCTGCATGTTGTGTGATCTGGGGATGCTGCGGGAGTGTATCCACTGGCACTTGTAGGGCACCAATTTCCATGGTAATATGCTCAAGGACAAGCCAACCCGTGTAGAAAGCTCTGAATAACACAGACCAACACAAACCACTCCTTGGAAGTGGTACAACACAGTTTTAATGACTCACAGGCTCGTGCAGTGTAAAATAGCACCCCAGTCCCTGATAGAACAATAGTTTTGTATTGCATCATGCATCAAGTGCTCACAGATTTCAGCACGAGAAAGGCGCTTTTACGCTTTGTGCACCTTTGCAGCCTTCTGCCTCTTTGCTTCATAAAGATTTAAGGGGGTGTTATTCCAACTTTGCAGCAAAGCCAGGGTTTCTTCCTGCAGATTAGTAATTAGATCCCGTGGCAGCTCTTAGCTATTTTGATGATGTCTTTTAAAAGCATCTTAGATTAGATAGTCAGATAGGAATGCATGATAATACGCTGAGCAGACAGGGCCATGTGCTGCGTTACTCGTTATCACTTCAATCCGTTTTGAGTTGTGTGAACACGCCAACACTAAAAAGGGAAAAAAGCAAAGTAGGCTTCTTAAAAATAATCCTGTCTTTTGCTCTCCATAATTGATTATATGCCTATGTCATCGGAGAACAATTCAGCAAAAAGGAAGAGGAATACGTCATTGTATCCTCACTTGTCTTTTGCTGACTTCCTTTAAAAAAGGCAACTTTAAAAAGGTTCAGTGCTCTGAAAGTCTGAATTAAATTGTATTAAGAATTGGTTGTTAATGAGCCCGGCATGAAATACCAGCTCTGATGGTACTGAGCCAGGCTGTGTTGCAGCTGACTTCAAGTGGAGCTCTGCAGCCTCCAGGCCCAGGACTGGGCATTGTAGAGGGGAACCTGACCCCAGGGAGGCACTGTGGGATGCCATTCACAGTTATGATTAGAAATGTCCCAGGAATGCATGGGGAAGGATGAGCATACAGTCTGCCTCAGATAGTGCCAGCACGGGCCCAGCTCTCTCAGCAGTGGCCAGATGGCATTGTCTTTTTTTCCCAGTGATTTTGATTCGATAAGGTTGTCTTTTCCGGGGAACAAGCAGGGAGCATGCAGCCACCGCCCAGCAACATTGCAGCCTGACGTCCGAATTCTCCCATCTATTTCCAGGCTCTGGAACTGGTCTCTGGAAACAAATGGACCTCTGCAAGAGGCTTGTAGTCATTTTAATGCTTTGAGATCCTTGTTATGACGGCATAACACACTGCAGCACCAATAAAGTCATGACTAGGGTTAAGTTAGCCAACAAATCATTGGCTCAGTTTAATTAACTCAGTTATCTGCAGATGGGCTTTGATTTTTTTCCCCTGGCACGCAGAGGTTCTGATTTATCTGACATAGCTTTGGCCTCTATTCACGCGGAGCCCCAACCCAGCCATGGGTTAACTGAATAAATCAGCCCCCAAAGGACTGGCAGCTGCAAATCCTGCCAGAAGAGGGAACTGGAGCTCCATCTGCCAACAGCTGCCTGAGCTCTGCTGCAGGCAGGCTCTTGCCATCACCTTCCCCTTCAGTGAGTCCTTCTCCTTTCTCTTGAGACAGCTGCTGGGAAGAGCCCTTGGTGACATTCAGAGTGGATTAATTATTCGATTAGGTCCTTTTTTTGCTCAAACCCCATGTCTAGAAGTCACATCATGTCTGAAGAAGTCTCTTCAAGTACTCATTGAAATCATACAAGTTTTATTATTATAGACCGTGTTTGATGGAAGCATCTTGCGCTTTTCTGATCCTTCTTTTGGTGCTTTCGTTTCTCAGCAGTCAGGTCACAGTTTACCTGGCAGATGTTATTGTATTTCTAGTAACAAAACTCAGGAAGCTGCTGCTGGAAGAGGTGGCAACACTGCAAACCTTGCAATTAATTTTTGAGCCAGAGACACTTCAGCCAACCAACAGTGCAGAGGTCAGAAGAGAGCATGGGGTGAGGTTCTCTGTAGGGTTCCCAGGTGATCCTGTTCTGAAAACACTCTGGCAGAGTCAGAAGTCATGCTGCTTCTTGCTCTTCCCTTAGGATTCACTTGTCAGACATTGATTTGATGCAGGACTTTGTTTATTCTGAAGGAAGGGGTAGACTTAATGCACACAGGAACAAAGAGGATTTTGCTGACTTCCAGACAGGAGAAGTCTGGAATTGGAAAACAGAATTAAGAGCAAAAAAACATGCAAGCCAAGGCAAAGCTGCACTACACTACTTGTCAGGCAAAGACCCCCGTGGCAGGGAAAAGGGAAACATCACTGCAATTTTTAAGAAAGAGAGCAAAGAGGACCCGGGGAACTACAGGCCAGTGAGCCTCATATCTGTGCCTGGGAAGATCATGGAGCAGATCCTCCTGGAAGACATGTGAAGGCACACGTGAGACAAGGAGGTGATCTGAGACAGTCAGCACGACTTCACCAAGGGCAGGATGTGCCTGGCCAGTCTGGTGGCCTTCTGTGATGGAGTGACGGCATCGGTGGACAAAGGGAAGGCGACCAACATCATCTACCTGGACTTGTGCAAGACCTTTGACGCAGTCCCCCACCACATCCTTATCTCTAAATTGGAGAAATACGGATTTGAAGGGTGGAATATTCAGTGGATTGAGAATTGGTTGGAAGGTCACACCCAGGGGGCTGTGGTCAATGGCTCTGTGTCCAGGTGACACAGTGATGAGTGGTGTCCCCCAGGGCCCTGCCTTGGGACCAGTGCTCTTCAACATCTTTATCAGTGACACAGACAGTGGGACTGAGTGCACCCTCAGCAGTTTGCTGATGGCACCAAGCTGAGGTGTGCAGCTGACACAGTAGGAGGAAGGGACCCATCCAGGGGGACCTGGACAGGCTTGAGCAGTGGGCCCATGGGAACCTGGTGAGGTTCAACAAGGCCAAGTGCGAGGTGCTGCACTTGGGTCAGGGTAATCCCAGATATGAATAGAGACTGGGAGAAAAACTCAGTGGGAGCAGCTCTGTGGAGAAGGACCTGGGGGTCCTGGAGGATGAAAGGCTGCACATGAGCCAGCAGTGGGCACTGCAGCCCCGACGGCCAATGGCACCCTGGGCTGCATCAACAGAAGGGTGGCAGCAGGGCAGCGAGGGGACTGTCCCCTCTGCTCTGCCCTCGTGAGGCCCCACCTGGAGTGCTGTGCCCAGGATGGGGCCCCCAGCACCAGAAGGATGTGGGGCTGTTGGAGCAGGGCCGGAGGAGACCACAAAGATGCTCAGAGGGCTGCAGCATCTCTCCCATGAAGAAAGGCTGAGGGAGTTGGGATTGTTCAGCCTGGAGAAGGGCAAGCTCTGCAGAGACCTCATTGCAGCCTTCCAATACCTGCCAGGAGCTTACAGGCAGGAGAGGAACCAACTTTTAATGCAGGTAGATAGCAAGAGGACAAGGGGAAATGGCTTTACACTGGAAGAGGGGAGATTTAGGTGAGAAGTTTGGAAGAAATTCTTTACTCAGAGGATGGTGAGGCCCTGGAACAGGCTGCCCAAAGAAGTTGTGGATGCCTCATCCCTGGCAGCGTGTAAGGCCAGGCTGGATGGGTTCCTGGGCAGCCTGAGCTGGTGGGGGTGACCCTGCAGGGAGGTTGGAGCTGGAAGATCTTTAAGGTCCCTTCCAACATAAGCTATCCTATGAAAGCGAGATAGAACCTTGTAGCTTAATCTTGGAAGGGTTGGAACTGTGGTGCAAGTAAGTTGGCACAAACTCTTCAGGCAAAATAAAAGAATTGTGTGCACTGGGAATTGAGACCTACAAACACGGTGTTCCAGAGAGCTGTCTGAGCGGAGAAGAGCAACAAAAAAGGCAAGGGTGTGTTGCAACTTTCCTAGGGTCACAGGGCTGGCAAGTGGCAGAGGCAGGAATCACATTCATCTCCTGAAACAGTTGTTGGCAGATGGCACAGTGCCTTCCTAGAGCACAGCAATGATCATTTATTAATTGTTCAGTTTGGCAACAGATCCATTACCCTCTTCTCTTGCTTTCTCCTCCTCCAACCCCTCCCTTTACCCAGGATCTCAAACCACAACAAATTCTCTTCTTTGTTGGGGGAAGAAAAGCCTTCAGAGAGACTCATGGCCTTAAATGTAATGGAAACATTTTCTAATGAATGAGCCCTCATAAGTTACAAGGAAATGCTTAATTGACAGCGGCCACCGGATAACAGGGCTTAATTAATAAATCTAGGTGGCGTCACGTACATCACAGGAAGGGATTACAGGGGTTAATGTGTCTGCCTGCTGGGCTTCTATGGAAGAGTGGTGTTGCCTGTCTTTGAACACGACTGACCCGCATGTCTGCGACCCAGCACTCCCACATGAGATCCAATCAGTGATGGGAGCACAGCAGCCCTGTCTGGATGGCTGAACACAGGTTGGATGGCATCTGAGGCTGAAGCAGCCCAGAGCAAGATTTCTTACCTCTTCAACCAGCACCTGGGTTCCTGAGGGGCTGTCTGTTCTAACCACACACCCACACCGTGTTTGACAAGGGCTTCTCAAACTTAGTGTTTTTAAGACTGGTTCATTAGTGCCCCGAGCTGCCAGCACCAATGCTAGCAAGCTTTAGCAGCAGGGCATGCAGAGCAGGGATTCCCAGCTGACATTTGTGGCTGGCCAGTACATCCTGAGCGCCCATCCATCCGTCCATCCTTTTGCCTGGCTGAGGCTGTCATTGTCATGCTGCTACTGCACATACAAGGAAAACTCACCAGGAGTTTAAAGGGTCTTTACTGCTAAGAAACTATTCAGTTAAGAGACAAATGAAATCAAATTAGCTGTAGTTAATCTCATGCTTTACCTCATCTGGATCACAGGACAGATTTTTACCTAGCATCAGCCAGTTTAGTCCCACTGCAGGCGATGGAACGGGGTTGATCAACATCAAACTGGATCCTATTCACAATCCCAGTGTTCGGGAAGACCACGGGAATTCTCCCGCTCCTCTCTGTGGAAACATAGCAGCTAATGACAAGCAGTGAGGGGCGATTGCCCACCTTTGTAGTGCAGCTGGAATGCCAGACACAGCATGGGTTGACCACCGCAGGTCAAAGCAGCCACACAGTGGGAGGCACTGGGGGTAGCTCCCTGTTTCTTGGCCTGATTGCCACAGCCAACCCCCTCCATGCAATACACCCAGACCTCCTCTCTGCTCGGTTAAGAGCTCTATTTCCTTCTCACACCTCCTTTCACACTTCCAATTCCTATCTTTGCTATAAGCTCTCAAACTTTTGCCTTCAGAGTGTTTTTTTTATACAGATTCTTTTCATAGGCACCTCACTTACCACAGCAGGCAGAACGCTTTATTTTCAAATGCTGAAGCTAACACCAACCCGCTACCACAGCACAACCCCAACTATCACAAGCCTCCCTAGGCATGCCCTGATCCCTTTTTATAGTGCAGAAGTCAATTAGCACAATGACCCCTGATTAGTGGATTAGTGCTTAGAGGTGGGAATACATGGGAGCAGGCACGCTGCCTTTCCTATAAAAGTGGGAAGATGGAGCTTGTAAGTTGGATTGGGGTTTTTACTTGTAGTGTTTCCCTCTCTTCTTCTTCTCTCTTCTTTTTTTTTTNNNCTGTAATTCTTTTACCTGTAATAGAATAAGAAAAATATATATGGGCTTTACTAAGGAGGAATGATACTGTTCCAGCTCTGGCAAAGTGTTAAAGAAGTGATAAATCAGAGAGCAAGATGGAGCCAGGCTACAAGGACTGTTAAATGTAAAGCATTAGTATAACAAGAAGGAATGTCTGAAGGGTAGGAAGAGACCTCAACAGCAAGTTGGTGGCAAAGTGGCAGACAGCAGGAAGCTCGGTAGGCAGCAGCAAGCTTCCAGGCAGAGTTGAGAGCTTTTCTGTGTTAAAGGAGTGTTTCAATTGCTGTCTGTAGCAAGCTAGAGAGAGAAATTATGCCTGCCTTAAGGTATGTTTAGAACAGGTGAGAGGAGGGTGAGAATAGTGCTTGGCTGCAAACAAGATCTGGTCTAAGCACTGCGTGATCCATCTGCAGCAAACTGTGCCCCTGCTGACAGTGGGAAGGTCACTGGGGGCAGCCAGCACACGAAGACAGCCAGGCCTGTCTGGATGCCATTGCAGAGGCTGCTGAGAGAGCTGCCCATGGAAAAATGCGGTGGGGAGAGGAATGAAAGTTCAGAGTTAAGCATAAAGATGAGGTTATGGCTGGTGAGAAAAGGGGAATTTGGAGATTCCCTCCTAAATGCAAAGGGATTGGAGATATGCAGCAGTTGTTTGATGTGTTGCTCTCCCTCTTATGCTGATAACACAGCAAAAGCTCTGGGGCTTAGTCAATGGCACCAGGGTCTTAACAACTACGTGTATTTTAGTGTCCTAATTATACTGAATGGCAATCGAATTATAGCTATTTCTTGCTGTTCCTCACAGGTAGGAGCTGTTTTGTCTGAACCACAGACTCAGGGAGCATCCAAAAAAGTCTGACTGGGGGAGTGCTGCAGCGGAGGGAGGGAGGCAGGTCCAGTTACTGTGGGGGTGAGTGGTGTTCTGCAAGCAGTGTGCCTGAGGGATCCAGAGCTGTAAACGCCTGAGCTGGGCTGATCAATCTGGGCATGCCGCAGTCTCCCCAGTGCAGTGCTCTTGAGCCCTTGGAGCTGGGTGCTGCTTCCTAGCTGATGTTAGAATACCCAGCTGCCGCAAGCCAGGCAACACAACCTTCTGGTGATGGCACTCTCCTTCATCTCTGCTCATGAAACAGCTCCCTGAGCTGTTTCCCAGGAAGGGACCTTAAGCAGATACGGTGGCAACTCCAGAAAGGACCCTGAGAGTCTTAAGTAGCTAAATCAGGTGCTTTTAATTGGAGGGAGACTCCTATGTCAAGCACCAAGCCCTGCCTTTGCTGGCTTCAAATGCACATAGCAAGCACGTTCCTGTGAGCAGGGAACCTCTGGAGGGTCAGCTTGGCCAGGACCTCTGAAAGGAGTCTTTCACTGCAGCTAAAGTTTTGCTCTTTCCTTGCTTAGAAAGAATGCATCTATAGGCACAGCTTTTGCTTTTTGGAGACGTCTACCTTCTCTTAGTGTCAAGCAATGAAAGTCCCAGCCTCAGTCATGAACCTTAGGGACCCGGCAGTGCTATGCTCTGTTACTGCTCAAATCCCAGAGCCCCTGTGCCTCCTTTCACTTGTGTTAATTGAGTACAAGTCACTCCATTAGCAGACTGCAGCAGCACAGTGACTGAGAAGTGAAGAGCAAGGCCTGGGCTTTTATACGGGGCTGTGGCTGCTGGGCTCCCTGCAGGCAGCTCCTGACTCTGTGCCTGCCTGGGAGGGGAGCCCTGAGCTGCCCGTGTAGGACACAGCTCCTGGGTGTTCTCTGGGGGTGCAGCCCTTGGTTGCTTTCAAATGTCCTTGCTAAGATCCATCTGCAGGTTTGGGGTCCTGCAGAGCCAAGAATGAAGAAGGCTGTCTAGAAACCATTTACAAAGATCAGCACTTGATGGCATCAATAACTCCCTCCGGGCTTCTTGCAGGCTGAGATAGTGGCAGATTGTCAAAATTACTTAACGTCCTGGAACACCACCCCTTCCAGTATGAATAGGCTTCTTGTGTACAGCCCACATGATCGTAGTGTTTTTCTCGTGTCTCTATGGAGACTGGGGACATACTTCTGGTCTCTTGATTTGGGATCTTTTTTCTTCTCTACTTTCAGGTAAATTGTCTTGCAGGAAAAAGAGAAAAAAGAAAACAAACAGATATAATCCTTGTGAATAATGAATAAAGCATCAGTCACAGAATGCCAAAACATCCTGGTCCCTTTTATAGAAGGGCTTGGAAATATTTTGATTTTTTTTAATACTACCATCCAGTTTGGCAGAGATTTAGCAAGGCTTGTGCAAAAATAATTGGCCTTAGGCAAAGCTGGATGAAGCAGTGAGCATTCAGATGTGGATCCTCACCCAAATTAGGCTGGAGCATGGATCAGAGCGAAGCTGTGTTAAATTTGGGAAGCCTACCATGCCAAAAACTGGGGGAGCTTTTAAAAAATGTTCCAATCCCAAACACTGGCACTCTCATGAGATCAGATGCTTCCCCTTACCAATGGCTCTTGTTCCCTCCAGGAAAGTAGTTTAAATGAGATTTTTTGTTACCTTGGATGTATTAAAATAGGTGTCTTGGTTTTTGCTGGCGTTCTGGAAAGGACAGCGATGTTGGTAGGGTGAGGAAGAGATGGATGTGCAGTGTGGAGTTCCCTAGGCAAAAGGATGCATGGGGAAACCTCTATTTAGAACAGAACAGTTCCTTGAGAAGGGAACTTCAGAGACCATCTCGTCTAACTGCATGACCTCTTCATGGCTAACCAGGAGATAATGCATTTTATTGAGGTCATTGTCCAAACTAATGTCCCACTAATATTTGTGATGAATATTGGGGTACTGGGCACATCTGTCTTGCCCAAACCAGATGCTGAATTGTGTTTAGGATGGTAGCAGGAGTGGTTGCCTTGTGTTATTCTCCAGGATGATCTGTCCTCCCCAGTGGCCCTATCCATGACTGCTGTCTTCTGTTCCACATCCCCATCAGGATGACACAGAATGCTTCTTTACGTTCCTGCTTGCTGCTCCCAAACTCCTTAGCCCTGGTTTACACGTTCAGATTCTCTAGCCTCTTTGCTATAGCATGAACAAACAAATCCCTGCCTGCTGAAAGGTGCCGTATGTTTCTTGGCATCAGCTCAGGTGTACAGGGCACCCAGAAATCAGAGCCACCCCATAAATGTCTGAATGCCTTCAGTTCTGCCAGTGAGCCCGTCTCGGGATTGATAATGAATGATCCCACCCAATTTGGTTTGTTCTGTGGTTCCCTGAATACGGCAAGGCGGTGTCCCTGGAGGGCTCATGGATACAGGTCCAACCATCACCACCGCCAGTGGCAGAAGGGGGATTGATGTGGGTAGCAACAGGGCCTAGGAAAGGAGAAGTCAGTGTGTATCCCTGCAAAGAGGTAACTGGCAAAACAGCAACAAACCTTCACAGCCTTCAGTGCTGCTGAGGGGGAAAAGGAGAGGTCATGGGAGGAAAACGCTGGGATATAGATTGCTCTTGACCTGGAGAACACATGGTGTTGAGTGAGAAGGTCTGGCTCTGTCCTGAGGGCTCACAGGGACCCTCTCCCTCAGTTTCTCTGTGTAGATCTAGATCATGTTGGTATCTCCTCCCTAAGGAACTTCACGCTGTGATGAGTTCCTTCCAGCTGCTGCATTCTGCACCTGCTGCCAGCACTGATAACCAATTGCTAACAGTATTAGTGCTTTAAAGAGGAGCACCTCAGCTAACTGGGAGACTAGTCACTGGCTTCACTCATGAGACGAGTACCATTATGCTTCTTTTCTAGATGGTTACAGGATGGTTCTAAGCAGGGGAGATTAGGTTTAGGGCCTGTGGAAGAGCAAGATACAAAATGGAGGTGTCCCAGCTTATGGTTCAGCTATCAGTGTAACTTCATTAAAGGAAATTGCTCAAGTCCCAGTTCATTCTGATAATTTAAGAGCTACTTTGCAGTGCTGCTGCTGTGATCCCAGGTCTGTCACGTAAGGAACAACACCTGCTGGGAAAGCCAGGGCTGATTTGGACTGCAGTAGTGTTGCGGTGGGGCAGGGGGAATAGGAGGAGAGTCAGCCTGGCTCTGGATGAGGTTTGTTGATGCTCAAGGAGGCTGCAGACAGATTTAAAGGTGACAGGAGATGTAATTGTGGGGATTCAAGACCAACTTTGTGGCTGGGAAAAATAAAAATCAATGAAACAGCTGGGCCTGGAGCAATCCTATTCTGTAGGACCTGGAGCAATCCTACTCTGCAGTCACTTAGGCCAGCAGTGAAATTTGCTTGTAAAGATAAGCTGGAAGCAACAGCCCCCCTGAAGCCAAAGCTGTGCATGAGCACACGCAGTTACCTCTCTGCTTTCCAATTTCTATCACATCGCACACTTCGGTGCCCAGCAGTGTCATCTTGCCATCTGCAAAGGGGCCAAGGTAGAGTTCAGAGCCAGCAAACACTCTGGTTTCTCCTCTATCCTGGATGTTCCTGCTTTTACAGAGGCCTTCCAGGAGGTGGGGGAGAGACCCACTGCCCAGAGGTCTGTCAGTGAGCAGCATTTCTCTCGGGGGAGCTGAGGACCAAGGGGCTCGTTGGGTTTACCTAATGATACGTGCATACACGGAGATTTTACACCCTTCTGGTTTTAGAAAGCTTCCTGGGCAATGCCATTTTCTCTGGCATTGAGCAGTGTTAGAAACCCACTTGTGTTAGGTGGGTGCTGAGATCTTTCACTCAAAGGAGTTTGTGTGCACCGAGGATGAAGCCCCCAGCCACACTTCCCTGCAGTGAAGCACTCCTGTGCACGTGAGGCTTCTGCTCCGGGTCAGGCACTGAGCCCAGTGCTGGGTGTGCTCTGAAGACCAGAGTGCTGGTGCTCGGCAGGGCTGGATGTGTCTGCATGCACCTGTATCCAAGGTGGTTGGATTTCATTGGAGAAAGATGTTTTAGCAGTTAAATGTGGCAATGTCAGGGGCTTGAGAAAAGAATCTTTGCCCTTTAGATAGGGAAAAAGGAATTTAGATCAAGAAACAATTTGTCGTAAGGCTTTGGCACTTTAATGGAATGGACAGGGAGAAAGTGTGTTTTCTTGTATTTCAAAAAAAGTATTTTTTCTTGTATTTAAGTGTGAAAACCAGTGAAATGACGATCTGTCAGCCAGAAATCCAACCACAGGCAAACAATCCCGGTGTGCTGTGCAGTGCACAGGCAGGAGGAAGGCACAGCTAGCTCTTCCCTGGGCAGAGCCGGGTGCCTGGGTACTGCCTGAACAACGAACTTAGTCACACGGCAGCACTTAATTCCTGTAGCCTTAATCACCATCCGCTGATCACGTTTGTGCTGGGACCAAGCGAGACCACTGGACGGTGCTGCAGCATTGCCCCAAGGTGCACAGCACCAGTGGGGTTCAGGACCCCACAGACGGTGCCAGGCAGCACCTGGGCTGGGATTAAAACAGCTGCCTGCAGAGGCCCCGGGTCAGAAGGTCTCCTGCCATGGGGTAAGGAGTGAACGGGAGGAGGTGGAGGGCTGAGCAGTCTGCATGGATGACCCACTGCCAGCTCAGAGCAGTGTTGTCTTCCTCCTGTATACTGGCTTTACCCCCCCCCCAAAAAATTGCTTCTCTTGCAGGACCTTTTCCCTTGGAATAATTCCCCCTTCCCTCCTGGAAAAGGGCACGTGCAGGAATCCTGGCAGCTCGCTCTCACGCTGCCGGTTGCGGAGCGCGGGTGCAGGGCTCACGCACAACCTACGTCAAGCCGCCTGCCCTCCGAGCCCCTCCTGACATGCCTTTCCCTTCCCACCCTCCCGTATGGCCCCAGTGCTCCACCTCAGGGAGCAGTGCTTAGCGGCAGGGCCGTCCTGCTTGGGAAGGTCTGGGGGCTCCAACAGCTGCTCGGGCTTTGAGTCCCCCTGGCAGATGTTTGCTATTCCAGCCACTTCATTAATGTTGGAAACAAAACCCCTGATTATTCCTGACCAAAGCACCCCCCTTTTTGATTGACAGCCAGCGTGTGTTTCATATGATATAATCCGTGGTATTGCTTTAGCCACCTAAAAAAAAAATAGAAAAAGAAAAGAAATCTCAATAAAAGTGAGAAGGGTACTGGGGACATACGGGGTGTGCTAGTCCTGTCTGCCTACCCATCTTCCTGGGCATCGGGGTTTGGAGGGCACAGGCAGAGGTGCCAGCCCCACATCTCTGGATATCCAGCCCTTCAGATGCGAGAAAAATGAAAAATGGGCTTTAAAGGAGGAGCAGGGGCTCCCGTCCCGTGGTCAGTGGTGAGGAAGAGACTCCAGCGAGCCGACAGCGGCTTCCCTGCTCCATTTCTGGGCTGGATCTAGCGGGGCTCATTGAAGGCTCCTTGCTTCCCAGCACTTGTATTCCACTCTCAGTTTGGGAAACTTTAGGAATCTGCTGGGTCTTGTCGGGTTTTGTAAATGCAAAATGAATTTGGAGTGGGGAAAGGGGCTGCAGCTACTGCCCATGGACCCTGAGCAAACACGGTGGAGCAAAGCGCTGTTTGCTGCTGGGTTCTCGTGCCTGGGGACTGAAATCAGCAGTGGGCTTGGGACCTTGTTTCAGAAATATTCTTTGCAATACTTACCAGCAAGCAGAGATTGCTCAAGTTAAGGTTATTGGTAATTATTTTGTTTTCTTGAAAAAATAACTGCCTGAAAAAGTGGAAAAGGAAGTGTTCCTAAAATCTGTGTTGTGTTTGAATTAAGAAGCGAGTGTCCATAAAGCTGCGTTCATACTGAAGTCAGCAAATCTCTTTAAATATTTGTAGTTTGCTTAGGAATTAAGGCAACAGTTTAAGTAATTTAGGATCGTTGTATCATCGGGGGAAAAAGTCCTTGAACTCCTCACTTGTTGTTTTCATTCTAGTGAAATTCCTCTTTGCAAGATTGCCTTCATTTCTCCAGAAGAAAAAAAAAAATCCAAACGATTTGTTTTAAACGAGGATGTCCTTCCAATGGTTTAGCGAGCAAAGTGCTTTACTTTGTTACAACAGAATTTGCTGTTTTTCAAAACTGTGTAATGAGCTTTGAAGAGAAAAAGTTGAAAAGATAAATCAGAAGCGTTCTGTTTCGCTGTGTCTGTCTTCCAGTTTTGGCAGTGCTCAGCCAGCCAGTGCCTATTTCTGATTTTAGGGCTCTCCAAATGTGCAAATATCTTTCTATTAAAGCCAAATGATACTTGTGACGAAAAAGAAATACTGCTGACACAAAAGATCTTACAGATTTATGAGAGTTTTTTAAAAATAGATCGACAAAAAGTCGCAGAAATTTTCCGTGAGTGGGAGACGATCCCTTCCACAAAAACAAATTCGTTTTTCTAGCAGCAAAGTGCGAGCTGCATGGATCCCCGAACCGTAACAACTCCAGCGGAGCTGCTGGGTGCTGTGCTTTCTATTTCGATCCTTCGATGCCTGCTATTAATTTGCTGGGGGTGGCACGGCTCCCTAACGCGCATCTCTTTACCTGCCTCAAATCTGTGCCCACCCGCGGGAGGGGGAGATGGGGGGGCTCCTCCCGCTCCGTCTTTCCCCGGCTGAGGGGTCCCGGGGTTCGGCTTCGGGAAACGGGGAACGGCTGCGGGGGGAGCTCGGAGCCCCCCGGGCGGGGTCTGTCCCCAGCGAGAGGGACAGAGCCGGAGCTCATCCGTGCAAAAACCCCGCTAAATCGGCTGTCGGGCTGTGAAAGGGACTGAAAGCACCGCTCTGGGGGAGGCAGTGGCTGCCGCAGGAGGCACCCAGCCGTGGGGCTTTGGTTAATTCGCCGCTCTCCAGCCCCTCGCGGGGGTTCGATGCTGCTCGGGGGAAGGTTGGGGGCTCTGCGGGACGGGACGGGACGGGATGGGACGGGACGGGACGGGACGGGACGGGACGCACAGCCCGGCTCCGGGGCTCAGCTTCCCCACGCTGCACGCACTTTTAATTTCTTACTACTAATTGCAGGGTAGAGAGAGGGAGAGGGGAGAGATGGAAAAATAAAAGCCAGCCCTAATTTGGAAGGTTTCCAGCTTTTGCACCGAAAGAAAAAAAAAATAGGAAAAAGAAAGAAAGACACACACCCCGGTATCTTAAAATAGAGAGCAGGGAGGGGAGAAGAACGCCGGGATCCTCCCAGCCGGGCGCAGGGTAACAATGGTGCTCGGCGGGGAGCAGCGGGCGCTCTGATTGACAGCCGGAGCGTCCTAAAAAGGCCGCGGGGAGATGCTTATCGGCGCGGTTATATAGCGGGGCAGCGCGCTGCGAGCCGGGGGAGCGCAGCGCAATCAGCGCAACCAGCGCAGCGCAACCAGCGCAGCGGAGCGGCGGCAGCGCCCGGAGGGAGCTCGGAGCGGTACCGGGCGCCCATGAGCGGCCGCCCACGGCTCTGGCAGCCCCGCGCAGCCCCGCGGCCCCGGGGCCGGCCATGCACTGCCAGCCGCAGCCCCGGCTCTCCGCTCCCGGCCGCGCCAAGGCAGGCAGGAGGCGCTACAAGACCTTCATGATCGACGAGATCCTCTCCAAGGAGACCTGCGATTACTTCGAGAAACTTTCCCTCTATTCCGTCTGTCCGTCCCTCCTGGTCCGGCCCAAGCCGCTGCACTCCTGCGCGGGTAAGGCGAGGGGCTGGGAGGGATGGAGAGGGGTTCGCAGCCCAAACCGAGCCCCAAAGGCAGCCCCGAGCCTGCATCCCCGTCGGGAGGATCGGAATTCCCTCCCGGTGCAGGGGCGATGCCGTGGGGCCGGCCCGATCCCGGTGTGCGGTGGCGGGGCTCAGCCCGAATCTTCCGTGCGGTGCTCATCGCTAATTAACGCGGGAGGTGAGGGGTTAACCCAGCGTGTCCTCGGCCCCGCTGACAACGCGGGTGGTGGTTCCATCGCCATCGGTGGGAGCACAAAGAAATCAATAAACAGAAAACTGGAAAAAGGAGAAAAGCTTCCGCGGCAGGGTTTTTCCGCCCCAAATTCTCACTCCCTTTGGCATCAGCTGGGCTGTTCCTAATGCAGGAGGTGCGGAAGCTCTCCTGCCCATGTCACAGCTCCAGGCACTACCGATGCACACCCGCATCCCTGCCCCGCGCTGATTCCCCTCCATCAAAACGAGCCGTGGGGTTCTGACCACAGGGGTTATTAAATTTCACAAATGGATTGGGCTGAGGTGAGCTTTTAAAAAGCCGTGTTCAAAGAAAAATGTCATTCCTGTAATGCATTCCAGATTTAAACAAAACGAGCTCGTGCTCTGGGGAAGCAGGTAGTTTTGCAGATTTATATTCTTCCCAGAATGCCACACTTGGAGCGGTGGCACTTAAAGCTTTCACTGAATCAGGCCATGAAATGGGGACTTACAACTATGTGATTCAAAGGACCTTAGCTACTCAAGAATATATTTTAGTAGTCTGATTCTTGGAAAAATAATATATTTTTCAAGGTCAAAATTTTATTTTCCCTTTTAGTGGGAAAGTGCATTTTGCATTTGTGATGTGTTTAAAAATTCAATCACTTTGGCTCTTTTTTTTTTTTTTTTCCCCCTCCTTCAGTGCTCAGTTGAATATAAATAAGAGGGAACTTTCCAGGTCTCAGCGAAGCCGCACTAATGTGCCAATACAAAACTTGCTGTTAAGTTACAAAGGGTTTGCTCGGTAGAGTAATCCTTTGGTCTTTCTCCAACCTCAACATTTATTTTGCAAATGTAATTAATTGAAGATCCAGGATTGATTGGAAGGCCAGATGACGATTAAGGCCGGCTTTCCAAAAGGAGTTACATGAATAGTGTCACCTTCCTTCCAAATTTATCCCTTCCTATTGACTTACGCACGGCGCACGTTGCCTTCCCCAACTGAGCGCTGCTGGGTTGTGCGAGGGAACCCTGTTGGTAATCAACATATTGCTGACAAGGGGATTTTTCAGTGCTGATCCTCTGCATAGACAGAGCAATTCTGTGTTTGGCCAAAATTGGCATGAAAGTCTCCAACGGGGTCAGGGTGCTCGCAGTCAGCACAGGGCCCAATTCTGCTTCTATGGCCTCAGTCTGCTGGGAAGAGATTTTCATCTCCTCCTTGGGCCGTTCTGCTGTACAGAGTAAGGAAGCGTTAAAAAAGAAAGCTCCTGTTGGCACCCAAATGGAACAACACAACCTAAATGGTTACCAGAAGCACACAGAGCTGAGTCAGTACCAGCAGCCCTGGTCTGAACGGCACCTTCAGCCTGGGAGATCATCGGGATTTTTGGTGGGTGGGGTGCACCCAGCAGCTGTTCCAGCTCACCGCCCTCCTGGAGGGGGAAAGGAAAAAAGGCATTTTTGGATATGTCTTTCTATGTCAAGTACAGCAAACATGGATTTGCAAGACTAATATATATTCATTAAATAGTCATTAATTGTCCTCGGGTGATTCAGCAGTGGATTCTGAGTGATGCTAGCATGACTCCTGTGGTTAGTGCTCAATTAAAGCCTTGCTTCTCTTTGTGCCTGGGATCTTTCATGAATTTGCCCTCAAGATTGTGTTTCCAGCCCAAGCTCCGGCCTGTCTCTGTCTCGGGGTGGGATGGGGATATCTTGTAACTGAGCATCGTGGTCGAGAAGTGGAGTGCAGAGATTTGTTTGTGGGATTCAAGCCATAGAAGAAATGGCTACAAAAGTCCCCGAAGTGCATGCTTCCAAACCGTGAGCCTCCTGAGGAAGACAGGTGCTATTAAATTCCTGTGTGCATTAGCTAATGGGGTTTTTTATTATTATAATAGAGAAGAAACTTAATAAGAAATGGAGTAGAGCACAAAAAGAAAGAATACCCAACACAAATCTATTTAAAAAAACAAAACTATCAAGGGGCTGAAGCCTGAAGACACGCAGCACAGTGGCATTTATCCGAGTGCTCGTGTTTCCTTTCTCCCCTGAGCTCATCAGGGAAGGAGCGAGCACTTATTTTCTTTGTGGTCTAAAATAAATGGGTTTTGAATCACAGCAATTTAGCTTTCCAGTGTGTTTCTGGCTGGGACTTGGGATGTGTTTGAGGCAGTACTGAGTAATTCATTCCTGGGGCTGAGCTGCTCGCAGCAGCATGGAGTCAGGAGGGGAATTTTGCAGGCGTTTTCTTGGGCCGCGGAGTCAATAGCTCTTTCATCTTGAGTGAAGTCAGAGCAGTCTGCTGTCTTTATAATTTATTTGAAGCTGAAAGATATAAGACGTCCTGCACATGTGTTTAACGGCATCCCCCGTGAAGTGAGGACGTCGCCGAGTGAATGGAAAATGGTTTCGCTTTTGGCTGTGATCAAACACGAAATGTTTGAACGCGTGTAGGTGAGTTGGCACAAAGCAGGGCTGAGCGGGGTGGGATGGGGTGCAGGGAGCATTCAGAATGTGCCCCATGTGTTCTGAAGTCGAAGACTGACATTTGAGTTAGCAGGAGCACTCAGGCTGGCACAGAGCTCTCTGGTCTCGTCGGGAAGGTTCCAACACAGAGAGCTGGGAGCGAGCCCCCAGCAAACCTTTAGGAAAGAAAAATGCAACTCCCTGTAAAAAGGGATCAATCATTAGCTTGAATTTTGTGTATGAGTGTGTTTTGTGGCATCTCTGGTGCCAAATAAACAAGAAAGCTGTGCTCATAACAAATCTTACACAACGCACGCCCAGGTTCACGGCCATAGTGGCTGATAAATCGATAATTAAGCACTGAAGTGCAGGCTGGCTTTCAGATGGTCGTTAATCCCTCTTTGATGACTTTGACAGTGAAAACATTATTTATTCTTTCATTAGGTTTAATTGTTTATTGGCTTTTCATATTGTGCCATTTAATAAACTAGGATGGGCAATGGCTGCAGCGTTAGGGAATGGTGCTCGGTTTCTCGGAGCGACCTTTAAAGACTGGAGAACCCTCAGGCTTGTTTCGGACGGAGCAGAATCCTGTGGGAATCACTTTCAAATCATCTTTATATCACTTTTCAACTTTAAATGCTTGAAAATATTTTAGGAGGGTCTGTACTCGTTCTGTTTCCTGTGTTTTATGGTTTTAAATCTTGGTTTAGCGTGAAGTTCAAAATCCAGTTGCTGTATTTGTAGTGTGATAAAGAAGCAAAGGGCACTGCCAGTGTATGATGTTACAAGATAGTCTCGAAAAGCCTCATATTTGTAAATGTAGCTAAAATCTATTGAGAAATAGAAGCTAGAAGTTGCGTGCTATCCCTGGTGATGCTGGAAGTCATGGCATCGTGTATTAATAATGAGCAGTGTTGGTTTACAACGTCCTTTCTAAGCTGTCTGAATGGGTCGAGATTAAAAACGAATCTCGTCGTCTCTTTCAAGAGAGCTTGTTTGGAAACTTCAGTTTGTTTTATCCAAGCCGGTCGTGCAAATTATTTGTTGTGTGAGCTATGACGAGCTCGTAAAAAATCTCAGGTTTGAAAGTATCTCAGTGGTTTTGTAACTTATCAGTGAGCATCGATGTAATTCAGGGAGGATTTAAAGGGGGTTGCGCTGCTTTGCATGCACTTAAAAGTGTCACAACTCCTGTAAGGGGACAGACCCCTCATTTTCCTGGCTTGTTCACATCTTTTTATGGAAATTTACTGCTCCACCTGCTAGTTTGTGGAACAAGTTGTAAGGGACAAAGCAGTAATTGTGCCTTGCTTAATGTAAGTGGTTGAGTTTTTTGAGGGGAGAAAGAGAGAGCAAAGTAAGACCTCGTTTTCTACTTGTGCAATCAGGGTTTTAACGTATGTAGTACAGAATTGTTCAAAACTTGAATTCTTGTTTTCCAATTCTTCCGTCTTCCATTTTACCTTGGGATAAAGCTGGGAACTGCTGATCCCAAAGTATTTTTCAGCTGCCATTTTCCTGATGCATTTGATTTTTTTTTTAGCTCTTTGGCCTGAGCTAAGTGATCCCGGTAAGCACTGCAGGAAATCACTGCTTGTGCAGCGAAGTGTGAGCTGTGATATTCCTGATTTTTGATCACTGTCATCAACCTCTTTAGGGAATCATAGCAAGAAAATAGATTTACTGTGTCTTAGAGCAGCTCTGTTTTGTATCAGTGACCTCGCACAGCGAGAGTCCTTCGGGTTCTGTTTAAAAAGGCCTTGATCTGGACAAGGTCTGAGTTTGCTCTGGGACAGTGCTTGGAATTGTGGTGGAAGCCATTTCTCTTGCTGAAATACTTTGCTGACCCTTTTTTCTCTCCATTGAGCGGATATTGTTACGGAGCTCCTGGGGGAGAGCTGGGAAAGGAGACGGGAATCGGTGCAGAGCGTGGGGAAAAATGAGATGCCAGCCACTGTATGAAATGGAACAGCTGGATTAATCCAGCTCAAGAAATGCAGAGCTGTGGGTGTACCTTGTGCCGGGCCAGCTTGCACCTGAGCGTGCCAAGCACTGGGCAGCCCATACCCTGCTGGGGACCGAGCTGCTGCCCAGCCTGGTGGGATGTGGGGCTGGGATGGGAGAAACGGGGGTCTGATGGCCTGGGATGTCCCATAAAGACCTGGGTCCCAACGTCTTTATCACAGGAGGCAGCCCATGGTGAGTGTGCCAACGCACGGTGCCAAGCTGCACGCATCCGTGTGGAAGTCTGTCCTGCCACGCTGATGGGTTGGGATTTTTTCTGATTTCTGTGTGCAAACAGATGGAAAAAAATAATTAAAAAGACCAACAGCGATTTAAAAAAAAAAAAAAAGCTTCTGCATTATTGGGTTTAATTTACAAAGATCAATGTACTTTACTGTATACTACTATAGCTATTTAACATAAGGGGAAAATGAAAAAAAAATACTGAAACATCAGGTGCTGTTTTGGTAGATGTAAGCATTAGGTGTAGCTGTGGAGTATTCTTAGCAAATTTAAGGTGATTCAGAGACAGCATTGCTGCATCCACATCCCAGAAGGGTCAGGCTGTTGGTCTGGGAGCTGGATCCATCTGTGATGGCTGAAGCCTGGGCACAAAATTTGGTTTGATAGAGCTTGGCATTCTTCAGGTGTCCGCTGTGGGGTTTTTTTTACACATTTTGGTGCCTTTAGCAGAAAATAGAGTTCATAAATGCCAAAAAGGGGCACACGAGCTGGCTAATAATGACTGTGTGTCTGGAGCCGGGTCTGTCTGTGCTCTCGGCCAGATCACACCCAGCATTAGAGCTGGTGTTTCAGAAGCAAAGCCAGATCACAGTCAGAATTTGAAAACAGATCTCACTTACATCAAGCGTGGAAATTCGGCTCTAACACAGTGATATCAGGGCTGAATTTTGCTGGTTGTATCTCAGGGCTGCTCATGATGAATAAAAGAAACCAACAAAAGGCACAATTAGACAGAAAGAAACCGAGCATCGCACCCTGGTGACTGCAGCAAAACCTGCTGTGGAAAGCAGTCAGTGCTGGGGCTGTGGTTAGGTGTGATGAGCACCGTGCAGGAATGCTGTGATGGAAGGTCTTAATGGATGTGGGATTCCTCTGGGAAAACTGACACCTGCACCCCGTTTCCTACGGCCTCACAGCTCCTGCTCAGACCCATCCGCGTTGCTGAGGTTTGGGTGCTGGTGTTGGTGTGAGCCCGGGGCTGCTGCTCTTCAGTTGTGATTTATTGCTGTTAGAACCCTAATGCACCTTGCTGGTGTTCAATGCAGGAAAAGGAAGAATCATGGATAAACCTCCCACCTGCACTGCTGCTGTCCGTAACGTGGTGTGAGCGAGGGCAGAACCTTTCTTGGGGAAAATTAGGGGATGTTGTATGGAGCCAGCGAGCTGCACGGGGCTCCCTGCCTGCTCACCAGGCCATGGGCAGCAGCATTGGAGCCTTTTCTCCCTCTTGGTTACCTGGGCTGATAATTCTGTTCATCTCCCACCGAGGAGAGTGATGGAGGACAGCTCACAGTTACTTCAACGGCACATCCCTGGGCATTGATCCGTCTTCAGAAAGGATTTAGTGTTCAAATGCTGATAGCAGTGCAGCAGGCAGGTTTGGGGGACTGAGGGAAATCTGCCTTTCTGGCTGGGAGCTGCTCCCATGGCCCCGCAGAGCCCCGTGCATGAGGTCTGGGTGCTGCCGCCGGTCCTTGTGCTGCAAGCAGTGCCCCGTGCCCATCGGTCCTGGGGATCCATTCCCTGTGCTCGTTCCAGGAACTCAGGCTTTGCTTCTGCAGACGATGCACGAAATTTCTTCGTGTTGAAGTGGGAATACAAGGAGTGGTCAGAAGAATGGATGTCTGGTTTGTTCGGAGATAGGAAGAGGGACGATCGCCCGTTCTTCGCAGGTCAGAGCGAAACGAAATGTTTTAGAATTTATTTTGGCAAGTTTAGCGTTTAAAAAGTGGGGGGAAAAAACAGGTTGGAGAAAATACCTCATCTGGAAAAAAACATTGAAAACACCTTCTAAAGGCTGAAATGAAACTTTCTCTTTCCTTTTTTTCTTTTTTTAAAATTTATTATGAGACATTTGGCGAAACAATGAGGTTGCTTTCCATATTGCAAGATTTGCTCTAATTTTCTTTTTTTTTTTCTTTTTCTTTTTGATGAGGGGAGCTGAGGGCTGAGCATTTTCAGTCCGTCCTATTTCAGAACGGCTCTGATTGCGCCGCAGCACCCACAGCACATTAACACAGGCTCCATTTGCTGGGACAGAATCACTACTTGGAAAGCTTGGGGATCTGGTCTGTGATCTCGGGTGTATTTGTGAAGTCAAGAGCAAGCCCCTAGGGGAGCCAGGTCACAAGAACAAGGTGATGGGAGCTCATGGGGGGCTATGGGTGCTTTTATTTGGCAGGAAGCAGAGCACAGCGTTGCACTGCGACACACTGAGCTGGGTCTCCTGCAGATGGACGCAGCAGTGCTCATTTGGGCAGGACAATGTTTGCATTGCTCTGGTGTCTTGCTGTGCTACAAAGAGATTCCACGCAACCCTGCAGATCGCTCCCAGCACCCAAAGCACGGTGAGATGAATGTGAGGGGTTCGGGGCAGGCTGAGCAGCAGTGAGGTGTGAGGTCACGTAGATGTTACCACGGCAGGGAAATCTGGAGCTGGATTTCTCTCCCTGCTTATCTGTTAGCTCTCATTTTCCAGCATGCTGGGAGAATCCAGCTGAGAAGCTTCTAGCCTTCGCTGAGTGATGTGAAATCCCCAAAGCCGCGTTTTGATGACATCTTTAAAAATAAATACAGCTTTGGTGTTCGGACCTGGCTAACGCTGTAAATACTCAGTATTTTCCATCTTTCTTTCATACAACTTCACATTTTGACCGACTCTGGGCTTCCTTTCATTTCTCTTGGCCAGAAGGCAGCTCGGAAGAACACCCTGTTACTGCCTGCAGATATTTCGGACAGGTGCTCGGGTCAGGGCCGTTGCAGCAACTAAAAGGGAGGGAGAAGAGTGGCCTCTCCCAAAATACTCCCTCCAGCCTCCCTAACGTGGGCTCCTACGCCCGTGTTCCAGCCTCTTCCAGCTGCAGTTGTCACAGCCATGGCACAAATACGTGGAGCTCAGCAAGAAGAGATGAAATGCCCTCTCAGTAAAGCCAGGGCATTTTCTGGAAGAACACCCTGGCCTGCACGGGGGGAGCTCAGTGGGGAAAGATGGTATTTTCCCCTGTGTGAGACTTCTGATAAAACTATAAAATGATATTTTTCACCAGTTTTTCATGTCTGGAAATCACTTGGCCCCTCTCTAAAATTCAAAAACCAAAAGCACACCGTCCTTAACCAACTGCTCCTGATTTTTCTGTTCAAAAAAAACAAAAACAAAACAAAAAAAACCCTAAACCACACATTTCTTGAAGGGAGGAGAAACAGTTTTCCAGAATTTTTTATATAACAAAACCAAAATTCCCATTAAAAACATTTTCACGTGTTTGCAAGCGCACGTGCTAATTTGTTCTGCGAGATTCAGAGCAGCAACCTCGCAGTGACCTTAAACTATGTTTGGATTTGCACGTTCAGGTCTGACTTTGTGAATTCTTCATCGTGCCAGTGGTTTTTACCCGTGCAGTCAGCTGGCTGAGCTCAACAGGACTACTCATGCAAGGAAGGATTTGAACGAGAAGCGTTTGTGTTTGCCCTGTAGCTCAGATAATCTTCCTGCTCATTCTGTGGATTTTTTCAAAATGAGAGTTTTGCATGCGAGTCATCCTTAAGCATTTGCTTGCCGTTTGGCTTTGGCTAATGGCTGCAGAATCACAGTATGGCTTCGCTTGGAAGCGACCAGGTTACGGGATGGTTAATGGCTGATTCTTGCTGATGCAAATTTTTTCTTAAACTTCAGCCATGCAAGTTGGATTTTGTCTGAACTGAGCTTTAATTAGGCCTATTTAGAACAAGTGCTGAAGCAAGAACAGGTCTGTAGCTCTGAGGGTACAGGTGCCTGCTGCCACATCCAGCTGCCTACACGCGTACGTTAAAACCCAAAGCACTGTTGTGTAAGCACACAAAGGCTGAAGCCCTAATAAAAGCATCTCCTGTTTTACAAGACAGAAATGTGTGTGATATCTTTGTGGTGACTTAAACAGGGCGTTCTGTGACAGATTAACCTGTTGTCTCTGAGGCACAATCAGCAGTGGTGGTTTCTTATCGTGGGCTCCTGCATGCACGCGCTGTGTTGGACGTGCTTAGGTGCTCCAGCTTGCTGTTATTCATGCTCCTCAAAGAGGAAAAACACGAAATTTTCCCCCCAAAACAGAAAATGAGTAATGCAGTAGTTGATGCAATACGGTGGTGAAAAGTCTGAAGCAAATGTTGTTTCTTTTCGTTGTTTGTTTTTTTGTTTTTTGGCCACAGAATGTTTGCGTGAGCTTGTGCGTACATTTGGTTTCACCCTTCTGTCTGTTTTGTTCAAAACCTTCTCTTGACAGCTAAGGGAACAGTTCATTTTGTTTCTCCGGTGACTGAATAGCTGATGTCTGAGGGTTTCTGTAACAGCTGAGGACAGTGCAGTTCAGATCTGCTCTTGGTTGTGCACTCTGTAAGCAGATTTCTCCAGGGTTGCTCGATGGTAGTGAGATTCTCCTCTGAGGGACAGGAAACCTTGCCAGGAGCTGCAAGGGTTGGTTCTACCTCGTTGCAATAAATTACAGAGCAATCTAAATGATGGAAAGGAGTTTGAAGTGGGTGAGGAACAATTGATGGATTATTTTAGTTAAAATGACTTCGAGCCCAATCCAACTCCCACTGAAGTCAATTAAATTGTCGTTGGATCAGGGCCCAAGTGAGTCAAATTCAATTATGCCTTAACTGTAAACATCTAAAAGCACATTATAATAAAGTAGTTTAACGCTTACATTTCGTGAATGGTTTTGTTTCCATGTAATCCCAGAGCGATAGCTCTGTGTTTGTACAGCTCTAACAAAACCCTTTTTCATGGGCATGGGAGGAGACCAGCACCTGGCTGCTGCGAGGAGATGCCGATGCTGTTCTTAGAATCATTAAATCAAAAAAAAACTAAGTTAACTTCAGTGAAGCACAGAATCATAGAATATCACGAGTTGGAAGGGACCTACAAGGATCATTGAGTCCGACTCCTGACTCCACACAAAATCACCTAAAATTCAAACCCTATGTCTGAGAGCATTGTCCAAATGACATTGGACATTAATGACATTAAGGTTGAAAAAGACCTCCAAGGTCATCTGGTCCAGCCATCCACCTCCCACCAGGATTGCCCATTAAACCAGTGAGCCATGTCCCCTGGTACCACATCTGGGTGCACCTTGAACACCTCCAGGGATGGTGACCCCACGGTGATGGGACAGTGCTGCAGGTGTATTTCTGCCCATCAGGGACTCATGTGAGAAAGGACAGCAAAGATAATAGGAAAGAAATTGTGGAAATCGTGGTGATTTTTATGCCTAATTGTTTGGGTTTGGAGAGCTTTCTTGTGCATGCATCAGCTCATGAGCTGGTTGCATCTTCATACTGAAATGGTTATGGAGATCCATTTCTGTCTCAACAGAACAAAGTACAGCATCCAAAATATTATTTAAAAAGAGAACATAATAAAGAGACAGATTCACAAATACATTCAAGTTTAACAACATATGGTGTTGTTTTCAGAAAATCAGTGAGATCACGCTTTAAATTGCGACTCGCAAGCCTGCTTTAAGAGAATTTTTCTGTGTATATATATGTATATATTTACAAATCCTGAATTGATCCTTCTTGTTCTGACCTCAGACTTCTCCCCCCCCTGTCTCCCAGCAGCACAGGGCATCTCCCCACCGTGCAGGGCTGCTCAGCAGCTGCTGTAGGGTTTCCTGGCTCGCACCCTTCTGCCTCCAGGGGTTTTAGCATGGCAGCCGAAGTGCCATCGCTAAAGAAGTGTCGGGAGCTTTGGACATTGCAAACCCTGTGTACACCAGGGAATAGCTGTTAGCTGGGGTCATCCCTGGCTCTCCCAGGGAGCTAAATGCGTCCCTGCAGCAAACGATCCCCAGTCACTGCCAGGCGCTGAAAGCTGCGCAGGGGCTGGGGTTGGTCTCTTCTCTTTTCTGTCTTCGTTGAGCAGCTGTGCTTAACATGAAAGACAGGGCCTGAGCCTCGCTTTAACGAAGGACACGGCGTTGCTCTGGCTTTGTGAGAGCCTTTGGATGGAAATGCTGGATGCAGTGAAAGGACAGAAACGGGGACGTGGGCATGGGATGCCATCGCCCATCGCGCAGGTAACGGCTGGGCTGCGGCGGGTGCTTCTGCAGGGGAGACACAGGCAGATGGTGCCAAGGGGATGGATCCTGCTCCCTCCAGGATCACCAGACGCTTCTCTCAGTGCTTGGGTTGGGTTTTGTAGCAAAATCCTTCCACTGCAGTAAGTGATGGAAATGAAGGAGAGCCGTGTGATTGCGTGCGCAGCCAGCACAGGGCTGGCTGGTGTCTTCAGAGCTGGCTGCATGGGCTTCATCCTCACTCTGGCAAACCCAGTTTGGCAAATTATTCTGCTGTGCTGTCGCACTTTTCATGGTTGCTTCACCTTTTTATATCCTCTTCTGTTTTCCAAGCTTTTCTATTAATAGCAG
Organism: Penelope pileata; assembly: GCA_013396635.1. Classification (NCBI taxonomy): domain Eukaryota; kingdom Metazoa; phylum Chordata; class Aves; order Galliformes; family Cracidae; genus Penelope; species Penelope pileata. The sequence goes on from WBMW01003599.1 coordinate 27,618, forward strand.
GATCAGCTAATCGCTTCCATTAACACTTCCCAGAGAGCTTACAGCTGTGAAACAGACCCATCCTTTAATATGAGGAAAAAGAAATAAAACCACCATTCATGTATGAATTTTATGGCACATGCTTCATTTAAGGAGAAAATACTGCCTGTTTGCTTCCCCACAAATGAAAGCAGTGTAGAAAACTTGATAGCTGTATTGAGATAGCTGGGGCTTTATCGTGTTTGGGGAAAAAGGCCACGATTTTCCTCTTAACTTTGTTGCTGTGATTTGTGCCTTATTTTCTCCCTTCTTGACATCAGACATGTCACAACTTGTAAAAGTGCATTAAAACAGTTGACAGCTGTTTAAAAACTGAGCATTGCCATGATGCATTCACAGATATTGACTGCTTAGCACAGCTTAGGCGTGATCCGTTTGACTCACATGAGCTCACTGGTGATCTTTATCTTCCAAAAAAAGAAAAGGGGAAAAAAAATGATGTTTTTACCTGCTGATTGCATTTCTCTACCTCTGAGTATACGCTTGCAAAATAAAAATGATACTTCACTGTAGTAAATTACGGGATACTGAAAATGCTTCCGTTCATCACAGTGTCTTGACACCAACTTTGGTTGAAGAATTTGCATTTGGCTGAAGAATTGAAGCATTTCTTGTAGGGGAATTATCCTGAGAGAATTTCTGATAATTCTTAAGAATTCTGGGTGCCTCTGCAGTGGTTTGCACTTCTTGCTGATGGCTTACCAGGACATAGCTCAATTACTCTGAAAGCAGCCATGCCTACATGTTACCCCCTGAATAATTCCTACAGATAAGGAAATTATAATGGAATAGCTGCTATTGCCTCTTCATTAATGAATTGAAAAAATCCTGCCAGATGGAACTTATTTTTTGTTCCCAGTACCTGGCACGTAGCTCTAACATGGCTGAAAGTGTAGTTTATTCTTTTAATTTGTTGTCTCAGAATGTTTGTTTTCCCCAAAGCCAACAAGAAGGCTTTTGCCTCCAGTAATTGGTACCATTGGAAACATTTGCTGAGTTGATGTCAAAATATGAGTGCACGAGAAGTAATCACCGTGGTTAAACTGGGGCTGCTTTGTGCATTGAGACAAAATTCAAAGCCATACCTTAGGAGTTTCTCTCCACAAGAATTTTCTTCCTTCAAGTGTCTCACTTTTCACAGCAATCAGTAAACATTGAGGCTTACATATTTCAAACCCTGATGTCCAAACGGTGCCTGTCTCAGTGCCTCTGAATTCCTCCCCCCCAAAGTTATTGACTCCTGGAAGTCAGTAGAAGGTTTGGGTGTGTAGAAAAAGAAAAGGAATTGCATCAGACCACAGATGTGTGACCGTTCTGCTGAGCACTCATTCCGCTGGCAGCTCGGGACATGTCGCTGCTGTGAGCAGGGGTAACCAAACGGAGTTGGGTTTTGCAAACCCGTGGAAGAGCTGAGAACTCTGCTCCATGGCTTGGCCATCCTCACCCAGCTTCGTCCCTGATTTAAGCCACTTAAATGCTCATCTTCCCATTTGGTTACATGGAAGCAGTGGCTCGTTACACACTTGTGCAAGACGTTGTAAAATCTTCTGCTAAAAAATGCAAAGTCCAAAGCAGCTGGTGGGGATTGCAACACTGCCTTGCATACATTTAACTGCGCTCGTCATGAGGATTAACTACACATACACACAAAATCTGTGTTTTTTTCCACTTCAGAGAGAAGTCTATAGGATGGAAAAGGCTTCCCTACAAATCACGTTGAGGCATTACGACAAAGTTGCATTTATTGCTTTGCAGGGATTTCAACTCCTGCCTTAGCAACTCACATCTATCTTTATTAGACTTTTTTTCATCCTGTCGATGTCCTGCAGCGTTTTCTGATATACTGTTTCACTCCATTCCTAGCTTTTTCTCTCCTGGAGCTTGTTCTTTCTGTCTCCCCTCAGCACAAACTGTTTGAGTTCAAGTCGAACTTTCGAACCCATGACGTCAAGTTGGTTTGGAATTAGGCAAAACCAGTTTGCCCATCCCTTGCTGTAAAAGGGTTAATCCTCTAAACTATTGAGAGACAAGGGCAGGGAATTATGAAAGGAGCCCCTGTTTTATAAGCATTTGTGTTGCCAGTGCTTGAATACTCATAATAAGTAGGTTGCTTCTGTGATTAATGACTGCGTTTTACATGCTGACGATGGATGATATGTCTTATTGTAAAAGCCATTATTTTTTATTTGGCCTCTTTACCAAAACAGCACTGGAAATGAGATGTTAACGTCTCGGTGGGAGTATGTTTTCTTCTCAACAACTTCATGAGAAATGACCCACGAGGAAGAAAAAATAAGTAAAACAATGTGCTTTTGCTTTTTTCCCCCCCTTTCTGCAATGTGTGAGAATGCACTAGGTGGATGTGCAGGTGGATTTTTGTTCTAATGCAGGGCTTTCTATTCTATTAGAGGTTATTTTGCTTCTTCCAGGCTGGAAAGGAGTAGGAACATCTTGTCAGTCTGAAGTTTCATGAATTTAGAAGGGTCTTGAAGTCAGTCTTGCTTTGTTTTATTGACTCATAGCTTAGTGAGAACACTGGCAACGTGAAGTCCCTTGTGCTGTATGCAGAGAGAGCATGGGAATAATAAATCTGAGCTAAGCTTCACCCCAGCAGTGGCACATCAAGGGCTCTGGCAATGTTAGCATTTGAGAATCATCAGAAATATTCCCTGCAGACTTATTTCCTTAGGTTATCTCTGTGTAAGAATTGGCAGCCACAGCTGGTCTTTGCTAGAATATCTTTCCTGATATTCTTAGAATAAGTCTTAGATCTTTAACAATGAAATTATCGTTTTGGTTTGAAAAAACTCTGTGCTGCATGTATGCCTGTTATGGGAGGAGTTCCCATGGAAACACTGCTGGTTGCACAAGAACAGGATGCATGCATTGCTTCACTATTAACATATATATTAATGGCACATTAAGGGGTTTCGTAATCGTGTGACACAAAAGAGTGCTCATGCAATCTATTAATGGGAAATGCGTTTAGCAAGGTGTGAGATAATAACACCTCTGCCTCCCCTTTGTGGCTTCTGCTGGAGTACTTCCCAAACCATACACCAGCCTCCTGTGGTAGATGCTATCATCCTCGTTTTGCGTGCAGGGAAAACAGAAGTCCAGAGAGATTCAGGGGTTTGGTTGGGATTGTCCTTTAAAGCTGTGGCAGGGTTGGAAATGCTGTGCCAGAGTCCTCTTCCCAAAATCGACATCTTGGTGATCACAACCTGATTCTCCTGGTCCTGTATGAGTCAGGTGAGAGTGAGTACAGTCAGCGGGAACGAGACAATATTCCCATTATCCCGGAGCTGATGGTGATGCTGGTAGGAATTGTACGCCCACACGTGTGGAGGGAAGAAAGGGCTGCATTGTCTGTTGGGTATGGACTTTTCTGATTGGTATTTAAATGAGGTGATCGAGCTGCAGACGTACCTGCGGAGCACTGCGGTGCTGCATTCCACAGTGACAAGTGCTGTAGGAAAGCCAGAGGTAAACAGATGAGCTGATGAAAACCAGAGATAGGTGATAGCCAGAGCCTGGACTCAACCCCTCCAAACTCAGGGTGGGGGAGGGTCTCCATCCAGCTCCCAAATCAGGTGGAGCGTTCCTAGGGGTGTGTTTGTTGTTCTGGATTGGAGGTATCAGCAGCAGCTGTCCTAAGGTTTCTGTTTGTAATAGCATTCATTCACAATTAAAGCCACATCGGAATTTGAGCACCTGTAGAAACCTAATTTGAACCCTTATGATTAATTAGGGCCAATCTCCACCCTAAGTCTAATCTGTATCTGTCTGGAGATGTAAAAGCAGTGTCTCCTTGGCTGTCTTCCTATCAGAACAGAAAAAAAACCAGCACAATGATGTCTGGCATGAGTGAGGGATCGCATTCTCTGGAGACCAGAACTCCTGAGAGCTCACCAACAGGAATTTCTGGCTCATCCTTCTAACAGTGCTGGGGTATAGGCAGCCTGGTGGCTGAGAGCAGACCTTGTCATCGCTCCTCTGACATGTAAATGGTTGCTTGCAGCCCAAGTGCTTTGCAACTCTAAGGCTGACATTTTTCTCATGGAACTTCTCGCTTTGGGTGCGTCCATTTTGAGACTGCCCATCCTTGAGACGTTTTTTTGGCTTGCTTTTTGAGATTAGATGAATGGCAATAGGAGCTAAACCTGTTTGTGCTCTGGTTAAAAAGAAAAAAAGAAAAGGCAACAACAACACAAAACCTGAAATGAATGGGCTTGGCTTTGGCTGCTGTATGTCAGATTGGCTTTGGTGTTGGGGGCTATTTCTGTTTGCACTTCAGGTGCAGACTGGACCCCGAGCTGCTGGGAGCTCTGCAGGCAGGCAGACACCAGCATGCCACAACCCTGCAGCTCAGCACATTCCCCTGGTGCCAGAAAAGGATGCAAAATCACATTTTACACCAAGGGATGGGCTATTTTGCTTGTTGTTTAGCATTCATTTCCCCTCTCCAGATCGACTCCACAGCTGCCTCATTGGCTGTCCCTGTGCTTTCGTCCACCCGCTGTACTTTGCGGTGAGAATACACGTGTAATGCTGCAGTCTGACATGCTCTTTCCATGATGTCTGTAGCAGTGAATGCAGTTTTCCTTGTCCTCACTCCTGGACCGCAGGGCAGGCTAATTGAGTGCAGATGTTGAAGGGAGTGCAGCATCAGCTGCCTGGATACCAGGGAGTAACTGCAGAGAGCATCCCGCGCCCATCTTGGACAGGCTGCAGCCAGAGGCAGTGATGAAGCCATACATCTGAAGGTTCTTGCAATGACTTCAGCTCATGGCTAGCTTCATATAACATAGACAGTCCTGCAGAAGTTGAGGGAGCTGCTTTGGGAGTGGAAATCCAGCTGTATTTTTTTCCCTCCTATCCAAAAAGTGAAGCTTAGCTGTCCTTGATTCATTCTGATTGGGGCTCAGTAGCTGGGGGTGATCTGGGTGTGCTGCTGTTTGAAGTGGAGGGAATAAAATCAGCAGTGCCCTGTGCTGCTGGAAGCTGTGACAATCTTTGTCAACTTCTTCAACACAAAAAATCAGGTTTGGATGAAATCCTTCTTCCAAGATCCTAGATGCTGACACTGAGGTTTCAGGCTTCTCGGAATAGTGCTGGGTGAACACGTTTAGCTTTGTTCCATCGATGTTTCTCCTTTCTGCCAGCCATAAGAGCTGGGTGAAGGTTGCTGATCTGGCAACCACCAAGGATGGACAGGTTGAGCACAGCTTGCTCGTGTATCTCTTCTGTCCATCTAAATTGCATTGTTTGTGCAGCTGTTCAGCCAAATTGGCCGCAGAGTTTATTTTTGTGCATAGAGGAAACAGAGATGAGTTTTCTCTCTGTGAGGGAAGATGCAAGATCAAAGAGTCACAAACATAGCTCAAGTGAGACCAACCTCTCCCCTAAGTGTGCCCTGATGGGAGCAAGATCAGTGAGCAGTGACTCTGCTGCTTGCTGGAGTCCTCCTTCCCTTTCGGTGTGGAGGAATAGAGGAGGGTGTCTGTTTTTTAAACACTGATCTACTGTTCTCCTGAGAAGACTAAAGCATTTTCCCAAAGATCAATCAGGCAAAATTTAAGCAGTTTGGTGTGTAGAAACAATTGAATTCTGTCTCTTCCCATGTGTCATTCACCAGCGTGTTTCAGAGGCACGAAGCAGGAAGAGGTGGTGATATTTATGGCAAGCTTTTTGCTGGAGCTCACACAAGGGTGGGCTTGAGAAACCTGAAGAGTGCTTTTGTGAGCACAGCCAGTCAGCTGTCCAAGCTGGTGTTTGCTTATGGACGCTGTGATAATAATTAACAGAGCAGGAAGTAAAGGATTGATTGATTTATGCATGCATGGCATTATGCATTTGAACTTGGACAGAAACTCTGAAATCCTGAGAGGAGGCAGGTTTATTTATCAAATGTGTAAGAACTAAAGAATGGTCATAATGTGTCAGACCGAGGTCCATACAGACTAGTATCTTGGACAGTGTCCAGTGAGAGGTGCCTGGGGAACTGTATAAAGAACAGAACATGACTTACCCGTCCATTAAGCTGTACCCTCGCACGTTGATGATCTGTTTCTAGAGCTAAATCCAAGTGTTGCTCCTTGACCGATGACACCATCTGTGCAGAGCTGGGGATTTGGCCTCCTGCAGCTCTCCCCAGCATCCTGTGATGTCTGGTCATCTGGCTGTCATCAGCAGAGACAAACCTGCTGCAGCTCCAGCTTGGACACCCTGACTGCTGGGTCGCCTTGGTGCGCTGCTTCTCCTCCATCCCAGAGACCAGGGGCTGCCTGTAAACCCATTCCTCTTGCTGTTTGGTTCTGTAATCTTTTGGCCACTTTGCTCGCTAAATCCGGGCCCAATGAGTGATGAGCTCTAGAGTTCAGTCTTATCATCCATCGTGGAGGAAACACTTGGCTGAAGCATAATGGCTTAGTTCAAAAGAAAGAGCTTCAAATTGATGCTGGCCTCATGGAGCCAAAGTGTCCCTCGGTACAGATGTGGTAAATGAGCTGGTGGCTTGTATCCCAGGAACTTCCCTGCACCATCTGAGCTCTGTGCTTTATGGAGTTGTGCTTGTGTTTATTTCTCTGGGACTAATGTGGCCTCGTCTTAAAACTCCCTCAGAGTCCAAAGAGTGAGGGCCTGGAATGGAGATTCCCATCCAAACCCACCCGCTGCTTAGAGCCATTTCCAGTTGTGATGGCTTCAGGCCCATCCATCCTAAAAGGAGATGGGAGGATTGGGTTCAGAGCAACCCCATTCCTACAGGGTGCAATTTAAAGGATCGTCTGCTAAAGATGAGGAATTGCTTTCTTGTAGGCTCAGACGAAGAGCAGGACCTCTGAGCCGTGCTCGGTTTGCCTGGAGAGGATGGATGTGAGTCAGGAGGGCTCGTTCCAAAAGGCAGGCTGCCCTTCGCATGCGTGAGGCAGAGTAATTCAAAATAGAAAAGTGGTGCATAGTTTCCTGATTCATCTTCCACCAATTAAACCGGAGTGCTGTTACTTTTGCTACAAAAGATTTCTTGAGCACCAGCCAAAGAGATTCTTCAAATGCTTCTTTTTAAAAAAAAAAAAAAAAAATCCTCTTTTATTTATAAATTTGCTTCTCCAGTGGGGATCTGACAAGGTGCTGGCACGCTCACTGCCTGCCAGACAGCCCGGGAGAAGGGTGCTGTGTGCAGGAGAGCAACCTGCACGCCCTGGTGCTGCTCGCTCCTCCTCATCTGCACATAGGAAGGAGGAGAGCAGCACAACCAGGCTCGGGGGCCGTGAGGATCTGCCATGGCTGCAGGCATCGGTGCTGCCGGTGAACTTCTGGGCTGTGTCTGAGGTAGGGAACTGCCCCACATCCAGCCCTGTCTGAGGCAGAGCACTGCACGTCGGCAGCGGGCAGTGGGATGAGTTCTCACCCAGGGAAGCTCTCAGGCTCATCGTTTCCTCACGGTCAATTACTTTCTGCATGCACAGTGCCCTGAAGATGTAAGAAAACACAATGTAAATATCAAATGTCATTATTAAGTCAAGATTAATTATCCTTCTGGTTAGTTTTTTTGTGAAGGCCTCCGGCATGCATGCCGCAGATGCATTCAAACTTATTAATTACGGTTATTATGTAAAAGTTAGACTGAAACATTATGTTGATAAATTGCTAATGGAGACAGGTTTGAAAGAACAAACCTGGATCTCAGGGCTCCAGTGCTCCGTTGGTTTCACTTGTGGCTTTGAAATTGCACTAAGCTCAGCTGCAGAGCCCGGCTAGGGAAGGGCAGCTGAAGCTGATGGGTGCCTGCACAGAGAGGTGCCCTGTGAAAGAGCACTTTTTAGCTACAATGTGTTTTATTCAGTATTTTGAAGGGTAATGTTCACAGACATCGGGTTTTTGTTTGCAATGAACTTAGGTGGAAACACAACCCCTCAACAAATGGATTGAACAGGGAAGTGACTCTAGCTCATGTACCTAGGGAAGGCAAAATGGGATCACCCAATGAGCCTGAACTTTGGCTTGGCTCATCGCAGGAGGAATAGGTTCTTAAAGGTGCATGTTCTTCACAAATTCTTAAAGGGTCCTTTAAGTACCCTTTAAAGGACCATTTTTGCTTCAGTAAAATTAGCTGCACTAATTTCTGTTTGCTTTCCTCCTGTAGGCACACAAAGGTGAAGTTCTGACTGTGCTGAAGCTGATGGGCACTGTGCCATGGACATCAGCTGGGGCTGGACTTCCCCCTAAGGGAGGGAAGCCCTTAGCTACCCAGACTTCTTGCTGTGCAGCTGAGTTGCATTTAACTTTGGTTTATGGCCCTTGACGGGCCAATAAGGTTTATTGAAAGGAACTGGAAATAGAATAGAGTGTGAGCTGTACCTGCAGGCAGTGATGAGGAGCAGTCAGACTTTGCTCAAGGAGCTGTGCTGAACATCTTTTGGAGCACCACCAGGGTCTTTTGGAGCACCACCAAGCTCTGCACTTGGGTTCCAGAGTTGGGATGTTCTGTTTCCCTGTAGCCTCTGTGACACTCACGATTCCCATGGAAATTTTGGCTCTATGCACTTGAGCTGGGTCTTGGGACTATTTCTGGAAGCTTTCAAAATGTCCCAGAAGTGCCCTTCACCTCTGCTCATGGCAGAGACTTTGGCTCCTCTTTAGCTACAAGTGGTTTCTACATATAAGCAAAAAAAAAAAAGAGAGCTAGTAGAAAAACTAAAAACACAAAGCACACACACAATCAACAGAAACAAATGAAGAAAAATCTCCCCTCCCAAAACAGTGCTGACTCTTTTAGTTGACCAGGCTCTGGGGGGCTGGAGAAGAATGGCCATAAAGAGCATTATCAGGTGTTTCTGGTTCCAGAAGCACTGCTCAATATGTGACAGCCATACACAGATCTGGTCTACAGCTGAGATATGGTCCCTTTATAGATCTGAGAACTGCATCCAGGTCTTCCAGCTATTTCAGTGCTCAAAGTGGAGCAGGCTTTGGAGGAAAGTCTTGACAGCAAGACTGGAAAGAATGAGAAGAGAATCAGTCTCAGCTGGTTGGTGCAAAGGGTTCCTGGCAGGTTAGCTATCAGCAGCTCTGGCCAATCTTTGTTTGATAGAGATGCTAAAAACATTTATTTCCAGAATTATCAACTTCATGCTTCAGACTCAGTTGACTCGTGCAGGGAACAGTCAAAGGCCACCCCATACAAAAACACCAGCTCAGGTCTTGGAAGCTGTCAACACAATATTCCCAGTTTAATTAGCCCACCTCTTTTCAGGCCATAATTAGCTCAGGTGCAGTCGCACCCTGGCATGGCTGTGCTGCTTCCCATTCTAGAGGCAGCCAAGGGCTCTGGGCTCAGCTCCACGCTGCAGGGCACGCACATCACCCGCGCCATCTCTGAACTTGGGATTGGAGCGTTAATTAGTGACAGCACCCAGTAAGGAAGGATGTTGAGTTACCTGCAAAGAGGCTGGGACACCTGATGATTTCCCTTTGAACCTCTCCTAAGGATTTATTCCTACAGGGAAACAAATTTGCCAACTATACACACAGCTCGTTGTTCTTCTCTTTCCATTTGTCTGTGCTTGCCAGGGCCTCATATGGTGCTTGGTGGACCACAGTGTTGATCTTGGGATGAACCTGATTCATTCTGCTTTCTGATAGTCAATAATCATAAGGCAGAGCTTAAGAACATGAGAAGTAGATGAGTGCATGCTTCTTTTCCACTTGCACAAGAACTTATTATCATGATTCAACTGACTGAATGCTGCTCTGTTCCTTCTGCCTTCTTTGCTTTGCTCAGGACTTGCTTCTTCCTTTCAGCAGGCTGCCCACTCCCCAGTGAAATGAAATTCTTCCTAAATGAACCCAACTCCTTCTTGGTAGCCTTTTGTTTTGACACTCAGGAGACAGCAGATTTATAGACCTTCCTGAGTCGTAAGTTCATTTTCTTTTTTATTTACCTTTCACTGCAGCCCATTCGGAGTGAGATTTTGTTCTGCCTCCGAGCAGGGCTGACCTGCCAAGAGGAGCTGATCCATAAATCTTCCATTCCTTTTTCTTTCTTTCCAAAACAGAATTAGCTGAGTTTGCCTTGGAGGAAAGCTGCTCTGCCATTGCCGGCAGTCAAACAGTGCAATTAATTAGTGCTTTCCCTTTTCTCTTCTCTCTAGTCTCTGTCTGCTGAGGTTGAAAATAAGCCAGGAAGGAGGGGGAAGGGACAAAAGAAAGGAAGAAGTTCTACCTGAAGTATTTATTTTCAATTAAAACATTTGCAATGTGATACAGTTCAGTGGCGGTGCACCTATTGCATCATGCCTAGAGGTCGTCAGTTCAATCGAAACTTCCCAGCAGATGAGTGGAGCTGGCTTCAGGCTGGGCTGGTGAACAGCAAGTGTTCCCAATTCATGGAGCTGGAGCCACCATGGGGAAGGTGGAGTCTTTGCTGCTTTGCCTCTTGTTTTCATTCCTGTGGTAAGTGGAAGTTAAAAGGCTGACACGCTGCAGCTCTCTGCCTGGAACGTGGGCTGTTTTGCCTGGTAGAAGCTGACATTCTGCACTGAGTCCTGAAGAAAATGGAACAAATTCTGTCCTTTCTCTTGGTTTTAGTGCTGAAGAGCAAAACAAGTGAGAAAAAAATCCTCGTGAACACATGGTTCATCTCTAGGGAAATTATGTTGTGTGTAAGCAGGAAGCAGGAGTCCAGGGCTCTTCCAGACCTGCATGGTCTGAGAAAGGCAGCTCGCTTCGAGGTGGTGTGGTCAGTGCCTGGAGCAAGGGGCAGCTCTGTTGTTCACTGTACCAACAGGACCTGCTTCAAACAGCAAAATGCTTTCAAATCCTTAGAAAGCACTGCAGATCCAGTGTCCTTTTCATTTTTAGCCCTTCATTAGTTTTTGCGACCAAGTGGCCAGATGTTAGCTTTATAAAGATGGACAGGAGTAAGAGCTTTCTTCTTGCTTGAAACTGAGACTACTTAAATGCTCGAAAAATAATTACGACAAAACTTGCTTAAGCTCTGTTCCCTCAGTCGTGCATGGTATGAAGTATGGATTATAGTAATGCTTCCCAAGCACTTGGGAAGTATTCAGCATCAAAGCGACCCCCAAACTATCCTGAAATTAAGAACAGAGTGATTAAAAGGATTCAAACAGATAAAATTTGGACTTTTCTGTACAAAACCACATTTTAAGAGGGCATCCTCCTTATGAGGACCTCCGGAGTCCTAACTCTGTGGTGGCTTTGCCATGGGGCTGCGCTGACTCTTGTATCTGTGTTGCTGCTTGGGTAGCAAACTAATTCCTCCCTTTCTGGCTGATGTGGGCTGCTGTTTGGTTTCCAAGTGCAAAAGGACAGTGGGTCAGAAGTGGAAAAGGTGCCTGTAAAATGATATGGGAAAGAATGCGTTCAGCTGAAACTGTTCTGCAAGGCAGGATTGGAAATGAGGAGCGCTTCATCGCCGCTCCTTCCCATTTTGGAAGATGGAGCATGTCACAACAGTGCCGAGCAGACAAGAGCTGCTTGCCAGCACTTAATTTGTTGAAGATTAGGAAATTATTCCATCCTTACAATACCGTGTCAGTCTAGAAATACCTTTGAACTCTGGGGGATGTGAAATTTTAGATCTAGCCTCAGATTTTGTAGTGTTTGGAAGCCAAGGTCAGGGTAAGAACTATACGGGTGCTTTAAGGGGAGTCATGTTAAGAGTGTGCCTAGACCCAAGGGACAGGCTCAAATTCAGCTGCCTTTGAACTACGGTATAACTACATCCAGAACAGGACACTGAACTTGCACTTTTTTCTCTGTGATCTAGAAGCAACACAGAGGTTAGCCATCCTGCTTTTCATTAACTGCAGGAAGAGGAGCCTGCTAGAACGTCTCCCCTTCCTGCCCTCCAGCCTTCTCCACAGAAAGCCTTGCACCCAGCTCTTCCTCTCCCTGCTGTCCTTGCTCTGTCCTTCCCATGCTGTGCCCCCATCACGCCAAGGGCAGGAAGCTAAGGAGTCCTGTACAGGGCTGGGCTGGACATCAGCTGGGGCTTTCATTATTTACAATCACTTCTAAAAGCACTGTCACAACTGTTGGGGTCGAGCCACAAGCAGAGGCTTCTCTTACCCTCACGTCTGATAAACAGACCCGAGGTGTCAGCAGCCTCACAGATCTGTTCAGCACCTGCAGCTCGGAGCAGCTCAGCAGTTGCAAACCAGCACTCCTCCAGAAGCAGAAAAGCAGTTTCCAAAGTGCTGTAAGTAAATCAGTGTCCTGACGTGGGCACCAAAAATAAGCGTGTGCTGAGCTTTTCGGAGCGTTTGGCCACAGTTGCTGGCTGCTGAGCAGTTAGGAAAATGTATCCCCTCATCCAGGTGCTCAGCACTTGAACAACCTCAGTGTCATCTGCTTCTCTTGTCACCAAGCTCTGTTTTACCCTGCAAAAATAGCCGTGTTGAAACTGCCACTGCTGGAAGGAGGAAAGCAGTTCTCTTATTCCCGTTCCTACCTCATTATTAGAAAATTATTCTCAATAGCCTTTCTTTTTGCTGCCACCATGCCATACAGGAGAGCAAACAGCCCTGGCAGCTCTGGCATCAGATGCCTTTTGCTGAGCTCCCTTGCAGAGACTCTTTTGTAACAGTGCTTTCCCCATAGGTCCCTTGGAGCCCTGCAGGAGTTTGGCAGTGGTGATTATTCCTCCTTAGCAATCCTGTGTTGGGGTACACAGTGTAAGCTTATCGATTAACCAGCAAGCTGGCGCCAAACCTCACCGTGTGCAAGGACAGGATGGGATGTCAGGCTGTGGGATGAGGCTCAGGGGATGAACCTGCAGGGCAGCAGGAGCTTGGCAGGTGGGAAGACTGGAGCCAGCACCCCTGGTCCCCAGGGTACAAAGGCTGGATCCGCTCCTTCATGGCACAAACACTGCAGCATTGGTTGAGGTTGATTCCTGTAGGCCAGTTTAGCTGAAACAGAGGAAAAAGTCTGTTCCAGAGGTGCTTTGGCATTGCCTTTCCTATCCCATCAAGGCAGAGGCTGCTGCAGCAGGTACTGCCTGGGAGGGTACAGGCTGAGTTCGGGATCTGAACTCAGAACGTCCCTTGTAGCTGGCTGGTGTCAATGGATGCAGAAATACCAGTGAGGGCAGAATTAGTGCTGTGAGGCACAGGACAGCTTTCTCTGCCCTGATTTATGCTCTCTGAGCTGCTGTTGAGGTGCTAAATCAAGGCAGAATTTTTGCCAGGTCACTTGGTGATAGCAGATCTGCACAGGCATCAGCTGAAAAAAATCCACAAAAAGAAAATGTAGGTGTGCTTTCCATAAGCAGTTGTTGGCTGAGCAGTTCTGATCTCATCTCTCGTGTACTTTCTGGATGGTTTGAGTGGAATAATTTGAATTTAATGGAAAAGCAAGGCTTAAGTTGTACCAAGTTTGCTGGGATTTACAGTGTGATGGCAAACACTTTCCAAGCTTGCTTTGGAAGTGGCAGGATTTTGGATGTGACCAGAGCAGTCGTGGGGAGAAGAGCCAGCCAGCAAGCTGCACAGCTCCGACCTCCCCCTGCCCCACAGTCTGCCTGGGACCTGGCTTCCAAACCCACAACTGCTCATGCTGGGAGCAGGGCAAGGAATATAGGTCATCAGCAGGCCAGGCTGGCAACACCTTTCTTCTGCTGGTGGAGAGCTACTCACCAAAATAGACTCATTGAGGCCAATGGATTATTATGGTAATTAGTGGTGATTCATACTAAGTGTTTCGCAGTCAGGCCTGCTGGTGTAATGTGTTCCTTTCCATGGTACCATTTATCTTAAACATCTCGGAATACTTTGTGTACGTGAAGCTTTAATCCATGTTTTACCACCAGTGAGGTAGGTGAGGAGCCTTATTTCCATTTTGTACACGAGGCACAGAGCAAGAAAATGCCCAAGACTATGCAGGTTGTTTGCCAAGCTGTGTCCAGTGCCATCTTTCACCAAGCGCACGTTTGCCATACTTGGCCATATTTCACTGCCCAGAGCTTCAAAAGAGACTTCTGATTTCCTGGGGCTGAGGCTGAGCAGAAATCTGTCTATAGTTGTAAGATCTGGAGTGAACCAGAACTTCCTGCAGTGTCTGGGAGTGTTTAAATTTGTCATCCCAGACTGGCTCTGACCCAAAACGATTGGAGCAGAACTTCTGGTTTGTTTGTAGGGCTGGTACCAACTGGTTCGTGTGGGATGTAGGGTTAAGAGTTGGTGAAGAAACACAATTTGGGAGAGGAAGCTGATCCAGAGAGAGGAATTGACTTGCCTGTGGTCGCTTATAATGGAACGGCAGAGCTAGAGAAGTTATTCCCCTCTCCCTGCTCTCCATAGTGCTCCCGTTCCCTAACCATATTGACAATTGACAACATTTATCCACCTTTGCTTTCTTCTCTTCCAGGGTCCCCTTCTCTGAGGGCATATCCTCTCATCTCCGTTATCACCAGGCAGCCCTCTGTGGTCCCTCACCTCGTCCCAGCTGCCACCAGCTCCCGGGTGCTGCCAGCCCAGACCTCAGGGACTGCGAGTTCGGAGCCGCCAGCCAGCGAGACCCATGGCAGCAGCGAGTCGGAGGCAGAGCAGCCTGCGCCTCGGTTGAAAAAGCCACGCCGGAGCAGGACCATCTTCACAGAGCTCCAGCTGATGGGCTTGGAGAAGAAATTCCAGAAGCAGAAATATCTGTCTACGCCTGACAGGTAGGAGTTTGCTGGGCTGGGGAGCAATATGGCAGCCCATCATGGATCAGGTTCTGCGCTCTGCCACCAGCTGCGGTCATTGTGCTGTGCAGAATGCCCTTGTCTTCACTGTGGGACCTTTCTGGCTTACTGCTTTATCCCAGCAGTCCATCTGGATGCTCATTGACAACTTTGAGTGTCGGTCCCTTTTCTGTGTTTTGGGACCAACGCTGACAGTTGCTGATCTGAAACAGCCAGAACACACCTTGTGTGTACCTGCAGCTCCCCTCTGTCCCTCCTGAACCTGGGGACAGCCAGAAACTAGCTGAAGGCCACGGGTGACTATAAATACTGCTTAGAAAGCAGCAAGAAAATACTGTTCCCTAAACTAGGAAAAGAAGGGGGAGCAAAAGGGTTGCAGCAACCCTGCTCAGCTGTTGCCATACTGAATGCTGTGTGCTGCTTTCTAGCTCCAGAGATGCCTCTGCTGTTGGCCGAGGACATGGGCAGATGACCAGATCAAATTTCAAGGCTAACTTTTCCCGGGATCAAAGGTGACACGAATAGGCTGTATCAATGGAAATGTCACATGGTGATAGATGTGCTTGCTCGAAGGCATCCAGGCTCAGAGATGTACAAGAAGCTGAGCAGAGGCTCTTTTTTCTTCCCTATTCTTGTTCCCTTGGGAAAAGATGCAGCCTGGTTTCCTCCTGGGATCCGGTGGAGGATGGCTGTGTCTCCATGGCAGCTGGGAGGCTGGCTGTAGCTTCAGCTGGCTGCTGAACGAGCTTTCATCTAGCAAAGCTGGCTAGCAATTCAATGAGGAGCTAGTGGCCTGTCCATCAGGAAAACAGAGCCAGGGATACAGAGATTTGAAGGCTGCCCTGCCCCTGCCCTGAGTTGTTAGGGACTACTTGGTACCAAATAGACTAAAATAAGGAGAGAGATTATTTGTTTTAAAGGCTTTGAATGCTGCTCTGCAAATTTAAATCACAGGGAAAAGACTTGTTTGATTCCTATTAAGTTTGTAAACCTAGACACAGTTTGTAAGGTTCACCAGACCTTGAACTCCACCAATGGCAGAATCCCAATATGTAAATTGGTTTCAAAGTCAGCATTCTCCACTTGTACTGCCTGTCACCAAAGCCAAGGATCACAGCTAGACCGAATTTCATGAGCAAGACTGAACTGTCTCATACAGCTTCAGAGTTCCCCATGCTCCTGGGTTGACTCCTCCCAGCCTCACGTAAGCAGATTGTTGACACCATTGATGAAGCACTCAGGGCTGGTAAATTAATTTAATGGTATGACTGTTCCTTGGCTTTGGCCGTGTTTGAGGTGGTGAGCAATTCCTGTCCTTGTACCTCTTGCCCCTCTGTTTGTTTCCTTGGGTTTCTAGGCAATGCTGGCTGCAGCAATGCGTGTGGCAAGAGACGGCAACTGGCTGCAGGTATCAAAGTATGACAACAAGCAGAGTTTCTCTCCGTGAACTCATGGCTGGAAACATGATGGTGAAGCAATGGGTTGTGAGCTGTGTTCAGTCCTGCCGCCTTTGGCCTAGGCACAAGATTGGTGCTGGTTGGAGGGCGGCTGAAGCTAGTAGTGAAGGAGTGTGGTATGATGTCTGATGCCTCTGCTAGGCTCTCAAACAGCACTGATAGTATTTTTAAGTCACTGGGATATCTTGCAGACATTATATAGTAGCATAGGCAGCAGGGAATCTGAAGTGGGGAAAAGCGTGAACCCAGGAGTGTGCGAGCACAGAGCTGATGTGGGTTGCGTAGGTGTTTGCAAGTACGAGAGGGAGTCTGATGGCCCCCGCAGCCCAGCTGAAACAAAAACTTTATTACGAAAATCTTGGCCTTGACAAGTGTGTTTTCCTCCATGCAAAAGTAGGGAAAAATTTGCCAAAAAGCTCACATAGTCCAGAACACCTCGGAATGTGACTCTGCGTTTGGGCTGTCCCACCCGTGGGACCTGCGTGACTCTGTGGGGCATTTCCCGGCGTTGCTGAGGGTTTCCAACTCCGTCTGTTGTGCAACTCCATTACAACACTGCCAGATGCGTGGTGCTACCACCTGTGGGGAAGGATAAAGAGTCTGAGCTGCATTTGCTTCATATCCTGGGTTTTAATATAGAAATAATGAATGGTTTCAGATGAACTTGCACAGGTTGGAGATTTGCGGAGGATGAATCAGGATTATGGGCTGTCTGCCACATATACCCTAAAGCTAAACACGCAAATAATAAATTCGTTTATAAGCCTAAATTGCCCATAATAGCACAATGCATGAGAAATTAATAGATCTAGATGTACTACTGCTCTGTGAGAAATGAAAAAGTATCATTATCCTCATTATGTAGGTAGTGAAGATGAAATATGATACGAAGAGCAGCACTCCCAGAGGCAGGCTGGGGCTGGGTATCTTGCTTCTCACTTGTTTGCTTCTGACACCATTCACCTATTTTTCAGTAATGCCATGAACCGGCAGCTCCTGCCTCATGTGCTAATGTGGAGTGCCACAGGACAACAGCCCTGTGCTTCAAGAAGGGCAGGAAAACCTCTGATACCTTTAGGCTTGGCCATTTGTCCCCAAACACCTGGGTATTCTTGCTTCTTCCATACTGCCTTTACACCCCGAACTCACGGTGGTTCACCACTTTTCTCTGAGCTTTTCTCAAACAACGGGTTTGAGAAAATGGAGAATCAAATAGCAATCTTTTCTGGCAGTCCCACTGGGGTATGGTTGGCTGCCCTTGGCATCTGGGATCTCCTTGTCCTCCGCCAGCTCCTTTCAGTGCCTGTCTTGTCTTCCAGGCTCGACTTAGCGCAGTCCCTGGGGCTGACTCAGCTCCAGGTGAAGACGTGGTACCAGAACCGCAGGATGAAGTGGAAGAAAATGGTGAGTGATCTGTTGCCATTTCTCCATAAAAACTGATTTTGCAGACAAGCAGATTCTGAAGCTGAGCATGGTGTCGGTGATTTGTGCCTATTTATACCAAATTTTTTCTTCTTGCTCAATTTTCTTAGAGTTTTCTTAGAAATACACTTCTTTTTGATTATAAAAAGCTCACGCAGCATATGTGATAGGCTGGAGGTACAACAAGCAGTAGAAAAAACGTGAAGGCAAGGGATGAAAGAAATCAGAACAGAGGGAAGAACCAAAATATCTACCTCTGCATTTTTAGCATCATAATATTAAATGCTATTTCAGAAGCCAAAGTGGAACTGGCAAGAGAACAGGCAGTCAGAAGAAATCCTGGCTAAAGTTGGGCTGGTCTTGTTTGGGCTTTGATTAAAGCAAATGCTTAAGAAAGGAACAGACTCGTGCATAAAATCTTTCTGTATGTGCTGTTGAGGACTCCGTGCTTAGATTGCTTTTGGGCCTGCAGCAGCAACTGGCTTCAATGGCTCCATCTAAATTCTGGATGTATTTTTGGCATTTAATTTTAGTGATACGAGATAATGAGTGAACTCACTCCATGAATGCAGGGGATTTCTCTGCAGCTGAAATGGTGGCTATGAGTCTGAAGCCAGATTTCATCCTCCTCTCTAAAGGAAGCCTGGCAGCAGTGAAATTTGGGTTGCTCCTGACTGTTATCTCTTTGCTGCAGGTGTTGAAAGGTGGGCAGGAAGCTCCAACGAAGCCCAAAGGCCGTCCAAAGAAAAACTCCATTCCCACCTCAGAGGAAATCGAAGCAGAAGAGAAAATGAACAGCCAGGCTCAGAGTCAGGAGGTGGAGGGATCTCAAGCCCCTGAGGAGCCTAAAGTGACAGAGGAGAAGGCAGAAGTCTCCCTGGAGACAGAAAAGCCTCCAGAACACATACCTGAGCCCTCTTCAGAGGAGGCTGTGCCATTAAGTTAAAAGGGAAAGGAAGAAGGGAAAGGGGGAAAAAGAAAAAGCTAAGAGAAAAACCAAAACCAAATATATATATGTGTATATATAAATATATATATATATAAGTAGACCTTGTGTATAAGTTGAAAGCTCGGTCACTTTGTGCCTTTGGGAATCAGCCATCATGGGCCGCGGCGGAGCAAAATCATCCCGTGTGAGTGGTGACCACCTTCTCTGGTGGCACCTGTACATCTCCCACGGACAGCCACGGGGGCCTGGAAGTGTTTCCAGAGAAAACCACGTCTAGAAAGCAGAGACAGCTCCTGGCAGACACGGGAGAAGGCCAAGGCTCCTTTCCTGCTGCGGGAGGCGGATGGGTAGCGACGTGGCTGTGTTGGAGGGTTCGGTGTGTTTGCTTGGCTTTATCCTTGCCTTTAAAAGTAGTGCAGATGGACAGAGTACTCAATCTCGTCTCAGATCAGGGACAGCTAAGAAATGGGGAGCTCTGACAGCACCATTTCAACATGTAACCAGCACTTATTTCTGTTAGGGATGAGCCCAACTTAAACATTTAGAGGGAAGAGTTCAGACCCATGGGTTTGCTTTGGCCCAGTGTAAAGATCAAAGCTTCTGAAGAGAGATTCATGCCCGGGTCAGCGGTCAGATTTTGTGTCTCTTGGTTATTTGGGTGCCGTGTCTGTGAATTTGCAGTGATCCAGGATAAAACTTCGAAGGAGATGAGGGTTTGGATTTGAGTCTGCTCCAAAAGCTTTGGAATGCTTGGATCTGGGATTTTTGCTTTGGGCCCACTTCTAATTTTTCTAGGATTTTTTAAAGAACATTTAAATGTTTCCAGGGCTGGGGGAGAAGGATGGATTTAAGAAGTTGCTGCAGAAAGCTCGCGTTTGTTTAAGATGTGTGCCAAGAATAGATGTGCATCATGTTTCCTAAAGTCTTGTTAAGGGTGCATTTTGCCCAAAGGCTGCAAGAGATGGATTAAGATAACCTTTATTTTTTAATTAAAAATTAAATATATAAATAAACCGGTGGTTGTTGTTGTTTCAATTTCAGCATGCTAGGCAGACTTTGGGCTAGGTTTTTCATTCTAACAAACCCTGGAGAAAATGGGAGTCGTGAAACCTTCTGTCCCACTCCTGGGCAGGAAGCACTGCACACACTTCTTGTAGCACCTTGCTAAGGTAAGTGCTGCCCCTGCACCGTGCTGCTGGGTGCAGGTGGATGTGTCAGGGTGTTCCAGCTGTGCTGTCACCTCCCCTCCTGCACTTTCAGCAATAACTGGGTGTCTGTGGCCCTGGGACAGATGCTTGTCCTTTTTCTGAGGGGAGTAACAATTCACACAGATAGTTCTCAAGTGACTTATCCAAGGGGTGCCAAGTGAGGAGAAAATTTCTTTTTTTCCAGTTCCTTGCTCAATTGTGTTTGGAAGACTCTATGTCAACCTCAGCGTTAGCTCTGCATTGGCACGCACATCTGCACCGGGGAATGCAGAGGTGGCAAAGCTCCAGCTGACTGCACCCGAGAGCATTGCTCCACTCTCTGTGCATTGCTGAGTGCGTAAGACATTGTAATCAGCTTTGAAAAGGCATCTGCAGATCTCAGTGCACCTACAGGTTTGCACCTAAACCTAAAAAAAAGAAGTCAGAGTTGAGCAATGCTGTTTTGTGAGAAACTTTGAAAATCCCCAAATCCCAGGCTCTTTATGCCATATAGCTCTTACACATGGGGATAGAAATGGGACAAGAGATTTTCCTCCCACCTGTTGTGTTGGAAATGCAGGCTGTGAGCTCCAAAGCGTTTCCTCTGCCATTGGGACATCAGGTTTTGAGCCATTGTTCTTCCCACAGAGCCCTGACAAGTTCATGGCTGGGTGGAGGGACAGAATTCTGGCACTTGTCTGGTTAGCTGGAGGTATGATGCAGTTTGTTATTGCAGATTCTTTATCTGTGCAAGTCTTTTTTTTAACAAAAACTGCTTTAGTTCAACCGTATCTATTGGACTTGAAATGGCATTTAATTTAAAAAAGGCCCATGGCCTGTTTATACAAGAATTAGATTAGATGGTCTCTGAAATCTATAATTGTCATGTATTGTTCTTGGACAGTGGCAGCAGCACAATTATCTCAAAATAAAATGTTTCTACAAGTCTTAAGTGCGGTATTACTCAGGATGAAGGGAGCAATTTACTGGAAATAATTTTTCTAATGAGTTTCACCACTGAGTTTGGAGGGCATGAGGTTGGGAAGCCTGAGCAGGGTCACTAAGGCAAATAATCAAATTTTGTGTGCAGATCATTCCATAAACATAAAAAATTCCCCATCAACAACAACAAATCTGTCTTCTCCTTCAGGGAAGGCATCAAGGATGTTCTAATTTCTCTGAGTTCAAAGTGGAAATATCTTCTAGAGCGCTTTCCTAACACTTTTCAGAGATGTATTTTGAGCACAGCATTTTGAAAACGTTAAATGTCAGTGTGTACCCTTTCTTTCATCCAAAATGTGTTCCACAAAGTAGAAAATACATGCAGGGTTTTTATTTTAGTATTGACAGGCAGTGCCTTTGTCTGATTTGAGGCATTTTAATACATTGACATGGGGATGGGGTAGAAGCACAGAAACAGGAAAAATTTCTTTCTTCCCATGAAGCAGGAAATGGCATTTCTGTGTTACTCAATGAAAAGGAGACATACAAAATTAACAAAATTTAAAAAATTTTAAGGAAGGTAAATTTCTAAGTCACAAGCAAAGTTGGTCGTTTTCCAGCCAGGAGCTTTTGGGAAATGTCATTTCCCACTTCCCAGATGAAAATAATTGTTAATGACTCAACCTACCCTACAGTGGGAACAGTTCCAGTGATTTTTTTTTTTGTTGTTAATCCCATTCTAATCACTTATGAGTCAATCTGGGTAAAAATGCAATCCTCTAGCTGTCTGGGCTAGTTTTTAATGAGTCCATGAGACACTGAAGATGTTTTTGTTCCTCTTTCGGATGAGTAGCAATCTTAGCGTCTTATTTTTCAATGTGATTAAGAGCAAAATTAGCTCTCTTTAAATGCTGTTTCATACTTGCTTACACTGAATTGCTGTCACTGGCTTTCCTGATGGCTCCTTGAACGTTCAATGGAAAGCGTGTGCAGAATGCATATGTCTGGATGGGAAGAAAACAGCAGGGAATGAATGTTTAAACCATGGAATTATCTCTTGGCTAAATCTTCTCTGATTTCTTTGTTCCGTGTCACATCTGCAGCTGGAGAAAAACATTACAAATTCTAATAGAATTGAACACGCTGATCCCAGCCACTGTTGGTAGGCAAGCAATCCTTTTCCTCTTGTTTTAAGACTCTTCTCCATTAGGCTTAGTTCTCTTTTTCCTCTTATTCCTCCTCTGTTTCTCATGTTAGAAACAGTTTTGTCAGTTCTTCCCAAGGTGCAATACTTGACGTGGTGATACCAAATCATCCTGGAAAGAGCCAGAACCCTTAGAGATGGGGAACCCTCCAACAAGTCTGCACTAAGAGGCTTCACCTTTACCAGCAGAGTGACAGCAAAGGGCTTTCCAGGTGCCTTCACATCAGCCCTGAGGACAGCTTTATCTTTTTTAGACTATTTTTTTAAGGGTTCTGTCTCTGTCTACCAAGACCTCCTGTGCTAGGGTGGCTTGTCACTTATGGGGGTGTCGGATCAGAGATGTGCCCTTGGGCTTGAGCCTTGTGACTGTTCAGGGGTGTTTGGCTTCCAGTTCTGACAGCAAGGAACAAGCCCTGATGTTGAAATCCGAACTCCCCTACAGGGATGGAAAGTGCTCATATCCGGAGCTCTGGCTGGGACCCACCTTGTATTGTACCCACTGTTTAGATAATTTTGCAAAGCACTGAGCTCATCCTGCAGAATGGTAAGTTTCCCCCAGGTCCCAGCAAGGATGAATGGGCTGTCGTCCTGTACTTAAAAAAAAAAAATAATAATTGTTTAGCTCCAGGCCAGCACAAAGGCATTGGTGGGTGGGTGGGTTCAGTTCCCTCTTTGTTCCCATCATTTTCTTCAGGAGGAAAATGGAAAATTTAAGTAGGAAAGGGATGAGTGAACGAAGAGGGAAGAAGGGTGTAAAAGGAAAAAGCTAAAGCTGAATGGAGTCAAACTGTATGAAAAATAAAAATCAGGGGGAAAAGTAATTTTGTTGAAACATGAACTTTCCTGAACAAAAATATGATAGGTGAAGAAAGATCTGGCTGTGTGAAGAAGGGTTTTCTTTCTGGGGTTTAACTATAGAGGCGAGGATGGTGAATTACAGGTTTTTCACCAGTTTCCTCTGGCACTATATAGTTAAAATTTGGATTAGATTTAGGGTACGATACAAGATCTGGGTCCAAATCTACATCTTGAAAAAGACACAGGTTGGATGTATACATCTGGAATCTGAGATGCTGAACGTGAACATCCTGCAAGGCATTTGCTCTTCTCTCTTCTCAAGGTATGGTACCACCAGGTAGGATTTATCAGGTTTCACCATAAACTTAAGAATAGATGGTTTGGGGGCATAAATCTTCAGAACGTGGTGACTTTCCTGATTCATGAGAGTGGCACATTGCAAACACAGTAGTTGCAATTCAAACCTCTTAATCTAGAAATTGTTGTTAAAATATGTTAAAAATGAAACAAGCAAAAACTGTTGCTTGTCTTCTGCTCTGGGAATCTGTAACTAGCTACTAGCTTTAGACTTGGGAATCCTGGAGCTGAAGATCCTTAGGATGATTTTCAGCGCACGAACTTGAACATTTGAAAATCTAAATGTGCTTTTCCTTTGCAGAAATATATATATTACCATAAACCTTGCAATTTCTAGGAATTCCCCGTAATTCTAGTCCGTTCCAATGTTGTTAATCTTGAAGACACTGTCCCAACACACTGAAATAACGATGCCTTAGCATGGCAGCAGCAGGAAGGAAGCTTCTTATCACTGCTGGGATCCATAGGTGCCAAAAGGGAGATGTGTGCTGCTTGGCTGTTGCCAGAGGAGAGAGCGAACCCCTCGAGGCTGTTCTGACATGTCGGTTACCTGCTGGAAACACTGAAGCACTTGTTATTCATACAATTGGGAGTCACAGATTTACTCACGGAGAGGTTCCTGGTGGTGGGCAGCCTCCATGCAGCTGGGAGGTTTTGTTCCCCAGAGATTAGTGAGAAACACTATTTTCAAAAAGAAATTCCACAAGCCAAAATTTCCTGGGGAAGAAGTCTGCTGAGCGTGCCAGAGCACTGACAGCAGCAGAGGAAGCAATGGAACCCCTTGGGCAAATGCTGCTAATGTTTGCTAAAAACCAAATGCGCCAACCCTTGTAGAAAAAGCAACAGGAAAAGGTTTGGGGCCTTTTGCACACCTGTGGGCCATCAACGTCTGTCCCAAATAGCATCAAGGATTCTTGTCATGTGGCAAACGTGATGGGTTCCTGGGCACTGAAGGCCTTGCCACAGTCACTACACCCTGAGCCCAGCTCTTATCAAAGCCAAAACCAAACCTTTGTTGGTTGTGTTAGAGCTGTGGTCCCCAGTTTGGGTGCTGTGCACGTTCTTGCAGACCTGCAGCGAGTGAGTGGGGTTTCTGTAGGGCAGTCCCATACAGAGGAGATCCTGCACCCCTGCCAGGTGCTGGAGAGGCCATTGCAGCAGCTCAGCTGAGTTAAAGCAGGGCTGAGAGCTCCTTTAACATATGGTTCGTCGGTCACGTCCTTGTATTTATGCAAGAGGCAAAGCCCTGGGAGAACACTGTCAGCAGCATCCTTTCCTGTCACAGCTGGGCGGCTTGGGTGGCTGCTCCAGCAGTGTCACCTTGTAGTTATAATGATATGGTGGGACTCCTAGCAAAAGTCATAGGAAAGAGAGGTGTAAACCATCATGAAAACAGCAGGCCTTCTTCCCTGAGACTGCTGCACACAGACGAACCCTGCAGATCTTTCTGGCTCTAAAGTGCTATTTAGCAAGCTGATGCTCAGAGCGAAGGTTATTTTTAAAGGCAGATTGCACAGCTGGTCTCTGAGGAGGTTTCCTAGTGCCTCTGGAGAATACAGGCTCTCCTCCACATCTAGGAGCTAAATCAGAAACAAACAGGCAGAAAGAAGTGGATCAAAGTGGGAGAACACAAACAGGTCCCAGCCCGGGGGTTCTTGCTCATGGCTGCTCTGGGAGATCATGGCACCACTAAAGTGAAAACAGGTCAACTTTTCCTCCATCATCCATCCCTGTCCTTAGCATGTGTATGTAAGTCCAGGTACAAGCCCCAGTGCTCCAGGCATCCCAGGAGAGGTGGGAGTCGCCCTCCTGCTCCAGCCTCCCTGCAGGGGTTCCTTCAGGCTTCAGCAGCTGCTGGATGGCACCGCTGAGGATGCCCAGAGCCTGTGTCTGCTCAAAGCTCATCACTGCTGCTTTCTGCCTGCAGAGCGATTGCTCCAGCTGTGCCCATCCCTGGGTCCACGTGGGATGAGTGGAGCAGTGCAGCCCCAGGAGCATCCCATTCCCAAAGCACCGGTTGCTTGCAGGTGAGGGCTGTACAGCAGCAGCTCTCTGCAGACCCCAAACAGCTGGAGCCCCACCACCCAAGGAAGGAGAGCTGGGTTTTGCATAAAGGAACTTCTTCATGATAAAAATTAAATGCAGCTAATCCATAACGTCATCCTCTTCTCTGTATTTCTATTTCGTATTTCTATTATTTGGGTGGGGAGCGTGACTCAGAGAAATTATTTCCTCTCTTGTCCATGCTTCTCATTATACTGGAAACACAATGGTGTTTTTTCCCCTTCATTTTGTGTTATTGAGGATAATGATGCTGAGGAGGTGTCTGATAATGGGATTAGAAGCCCAGACTGGGAGTTACCTGCCTTATTCTGTGTGTCTGAGTGAATATTTACCCCTGAGGTAGTAATTAGCTCCATTTGTGCAGTGAAAAGTCACCCATCAGGAGCAGTAATGTGGAGCTGTCAAAGAGCAGAGGCCGGGTTGGCGCTGGTTCTCAGCTCTGCCAGCAGAGATGGGATAACTCCCTCCTGCAGCAGCAGCCAATCATCCCCACTGCACACAGCTCTGGGTTTGTTGTTTCCCTTCCCCAGGACCAGGCCCTGTCCTCGTGCTCACAGCCACAGCAGGAGCCTGCGGCCTTGCTCTTTCCTTCCCTAACAACTGCTCGAGGCCGATGGCCCAGGCTCTGGTACCCCCTTCCTGAGCAACATTCCATCCCTGGCTCCCAGCCCTGCCCTGAATTAGGCCAAATTTTGGCCTTTTGGGCACAGATGAGGCCCTGTTCATGCAGGGATTTGGGCAGAGCCTGAGGTACTGGAGCAGGGCGTGAGCCCCATCCCAGCACTGCGTGCAGTCTGTGTGGGACATGGGTCTGGGGAAGAGGGACAAGAATGCCTCAAAAGCCTGAATTTAAGACACTCGTGTGAGATCTTGACTGCCAGGAAACAGCCTTCTGCCTCTGAAGACAGAGCTCTGAGGTGTCTCACACGGCCTCCCGGAGCGGTGGCTCTCCTGGGTCAGAAATCACTGCAAACCCAGCAACGGGAGCATGGAGCTGATGTTTACTTTGTTTTTCATTTGGCAAAGGAAAGCTTTCTACTCTTCAGCTCTTTCCTACAACTTGCTTTTCAAGCTCTGGTCTTGAAAAGCAAATCTGGAGTGGGTACCAGGCGAGTGCTGCTGGATCGGGTCCCCAATGCCCAAGGAGGATCCAGCTGCTGTCACTTTCATTTCCTGCTCATTCTTCCCAACTGCTCAGTTTGATTAAACTCAGCAGGGTTACAACAGCAGACAGAGAAATGGTGCTGGTGAGATGTAGTACAGGTACTGCCCTTTCCTTGTGCAACGAGACAAGGGTTAGAAGCATCCTTCTGGGCATCCCAGTTGTTGCAATTGCAGGCGTTAATTCGTGCTTTCCCTCTCATAAGCGTTTCAGCTGCTGTTCACAAACAGATCAAGGGTGACTGTACACTTATGCTCCTGTTGGAAAGCTGTTTCAGAAGGAAACTCCTGTGACAGCCTTCTGTTAGATTCTGTCTGTGCCTATATAAATCCCATTTAACTGTCTCATTTTTTTGCCTTTGACTGTGTTGCCCACTAGTGCAAGCCATTCTGATGCTGCTGTCCCTGGCTATTTATAGGCAGGGATCATGTCTCCATGCAGCCTTTCTTCTGGGCTCTTGCAGGCTTATCTGATGAGATAAACTCCTTCCCTGACCACTCCGGTGTTCTTTTGCTACTGAGTTTATCTTTCTTGAACATAGGTGATGAAACTTGCACACGTTGCTACAGAGAAGCAGCACAGTTTCCAGCAGGAATCAGGCTCATTTGGAGTCAGGAGTCCATTTTTTTACATAGGCCACCTGGCTTTGTGAGCCAGAAACCCGGGTTAAGAGTTCCCTGGTTACCACATTTGCGTTTTGCTCCTCCCATGTCTTGTGCCTCTGCTCCAGCCCTCAGCCTCCTGCTCTTCCTGCAGGTTGTGCAGTCCCTTTGGGTAAGGGCAATCTGACTCAGCATTTTGTCATCAGCCCTTTTGGATGGCTCAGCCCTGCTTTTTCTGCCCAGGGTTTTAATTAAAGCCTTGTATAAAATTAGTCTCAGTCTGGATGCTGAACAGCTCCGTTAACAAACTTGGTGAGCCCACTTGTCTCCCTCTGGACATGTTTTCTCCTGACCTCTGTCTGCCTCTGTACCCTGTCAAACAAAACCCCATTTTGTCAATGAAGTTATTAGTTCCCTGTAGACAATTATGCAGCTCATACAAATTACTGCTGTACTGCATTTCCTCTGTCTAGAAAATCCATTATCTTATTGAAGAGAGAGATTAGGCACAGCAAACTTCTTTCCACACTGTCCCATTTCCCTTCATCTCCTTGAGGACATTTTAAAGTCCCCCCAACCCAAGATATTAAAGTCAATTTTCAGTCTTTTTGCTCATTTTGAACTTTCTTTGCGGTTCTTGGATACATGTGACATTTCTCCAGTGCCACCTCTGCCTGGATTGTTTTATTCAAACTGTTGCTCTTGGACTTCCCAGCTCTGTGATAAGCATCTCGTCCGCAGCACGAGCGCTGAGATTTGTTCGTCACAGAATTGTCTCAGTTCTGGCTTTTCTGCTCTGATTTCCCCCCAGATCTGATTCCTGCTTTCAGCAGTTTGAGCATTTACTCTCTTGGCTATGTGGAATCAAGGTTACCATTTCATAAAGGCAAACTGTGCCCTTGCTCCAAGAGGTCCCAGAAGAGGTGGATGTCCATGGGGACATGCAGGGTGATGGGTCTGCACTGTGCACAGCAAACCTCTGTGGCTGAAGGCAGAGATCCCTGCCATCAGCCAGCCCTGTTTCCTTCTGAGTGTTTCCTTCAAAGTCAGCCAAACAGGGGCAGGAAATGGGAGCAGTTCTGCACAATACCATTTCAAACAGTTTTAATGAAAATATCCCTTTGTACCTGCCAGCGTTCTTTTCGTTCTTTTGAGGTTTTTTTTTGTTTTTTTTTTTAGCTCTTTGGTGTTGTTAATCTTTTTTTCCCCCTCTTCCTCTCTGTTTATTTTTGTTGCAGATTTATTAGGTGCACAGTTAAGTGCCATTTAGCTCTGCAGAACTGTCATCACCAGCGCTTTATGAATGGGATCATTCACTGACAAACTATTTAAACACTAAAAGGGGGGAAATTTACTGCTGCAGGTCAGTGAAGAAGCCAAGATCAACTGAAACTCAGCTGCATTTCTCCTTGAATACAGGAATGTGACGAAGGAGCTCAGAGTTTTCTTTAACGTATCCTCATCCTTAATTTATCCTCAAACGTCAAACTGAATGTCACTCTGTTTTGCTGTGGTATTTTACCTAAAATAATGCCTTTCTTTCTGACAGCTTGCAAGAGCGAGCCCGGAGATCTAAAAATGTGGCCGAACAGGCAGTCCCACAGCTGCTCGTCAGGGCTGTGAACGGCCGGGGGCCACTCGTGCAGCCCCTGACAGCAATTCCAGGCAGGGAAATTTTTAGAAAAAAAGGTGAGGAGAGCTTTGTGAATCAAGTGCACTCCTGGTTATCAGAGGCTGGATACACTTCTGACCTTTACTTCCATCTTGTAAAAGTTGCGCGATGTTCTCTTATTTCTGCCCCATACCTGGGAGCAGGGCAGGATGGGACTCCATTTTTCTACCAATAGGTTCAGAGTTACGGTGCTTTCAGGCCAGATGTAAGGCTGGGCTTTCCCCTTGGTTACCTGCTGAAGTTTTGTTATCATCTCGTCCCTTTTCCACCCATGTTTCACGGCAGCAGCTGACGTGGTTCAGTGCATGGACCACTGAGGTGGATCCTTGTCAACATGGGACCCTGGCAGAAGTGGATCTCTCTGCTCACCTTCAGCTGAAACATCTCACAAGAAAAGGGAGGACTTCATAAAAGTGTGCTCTCTTCATTTTAAATATTCTCCCCACTTGTCCAAAGGGACCAGTCTCCCCTTCACTTGCATTGTGACGCACACAACCTTCAAAAGACAGACGAAGGTTGTCTGCTCGCCCGCGTTATTTGGTGTGTTCAATCACGTCCTTCACATCCTAATCTTTCACAGTTGTCTTTAATTACTCAGGAGTTGTGTAAATATATATTTTTATGTACGTGTGTGATTATATCTTCCAGGAAGGGCTGGATGAGCTCCAGGAGGGGCTGCCTGGTGCTGGTGAGGGAGCTAGGTGGCCTCAGGTTTCCCGGCCCTCGTGTCTCTGATGCTCTGACCTTATGAATTCCACCGTTTTTTCCCAAGTGAAAGTTTTCTCTTCACCTGATCCTGGGATATTGCCAGGCTTACAGCTCATTATGCACGGGGGATCAAGTTGTATTGTAAAGTTGACAAAAATGACAATTTTATATATTTCTCTCCAGCAATTCCACATTGCCATGCAAAGCTTCTTGACTAATCCACTTAGATTTAGAGTTAATCCTCGTGCGCTCGGTATATTTGTGTGTAAGTATTTGAGAGATTTAAATGGACACCACTAACTCCTATGGGGTCTCGTTTCTTAACATACCTTCGAAACATAATCTGATGGAGGAAGATGAGACACAAAGGCTTCTTTTCTGTCGCAATCAGCTTTAACTTTCCTCTCTCTATAGGCTGAAATAAAGAAATCAGGAATTACATGATCATAATTTTAAATGCTTTACCAACACTACTTGATGGAAAGCTTCTAAATTAGGTGTAATGCCCATTTTACAGATATAGAAGCTAAAGGCATGAAGAAGTGAAGCACATTTCCCAAAATAACAGAGAAAGGATCTGAATGAGCTGGCGAGAGTGCAAACCCCAGGAATCCTGTCTGATAGTAGCAAGAGCACGAACACCACTGCAGCTGCTCATAAGAAATGTATTTTAATTCCTTTGAAAGGCTTTGGCTTGTGAACTCAGGTGTAAATCTTGCCAGAGTTTCTCATAAATTGTCCTGAATTCCTGTGCTTTTGATGCATGGGGAAGTATTACGACGGGCTTTCTGGTAGTGTTTTATCACCTGCAACCCCAGCCAAGTCAGCAGGTGCAGAAGGATGGGAAGGGCAGGGATGGCAGCAAGCTGCACCGCTCAGTCTGGAGCTGGATTGTGAAAGCCCACGGTTGTGGTGGAGCTCTGAAGTCGTGGCTGAATTTGTGAGGGCACCCAAAGCTGCTGGTTGTGGGGCTCAGCCCCCAAACCAGACACGTACTCCTCTGGGGTTGTTCATCAGCTTTAGAGAGATTCATGTTGAAGCCATCAGCCCTTAGAATCTGAAATTGGGTCTTCACACCCACCCCTGGTGATGCCAGGCCACTTCAGATTGCTCAGATCCCGTAACTGCTTTGTTATTTTGTCAAAGTGGGGTTTGAAGCCCGCTGGGGTTGCTGGCAGCCCTCATTCACTGGCTTAGAGCCCCCAGGGCCATGTCTGAGCCTACGTGGGCAGCCCCAGGATGCCATGGGGGAGAAGTGAAAGCAAGAGAGCTCCATCTCTGTCTACGCTTTCATTGCTGACGATGAAGTGACAAAGATTTTAATAAAGGAAGGAGTCCCATATCTTGATTGCTGTGTTCATTCATGTTCTTAAGTTGGGTGAACTAATACCAGTGGATATCACCTGGATTTAACAGAAATGCTGTCATGCCTTCTGGTGCTGTGATTTGCACTTTTGCTGGCTCCTTCTCCAGCACTCCTCCAGATTTGGTTGGTAGTTGGATCGCTTTATCAAATTTTTGTTGCTGCTATGGTATGTAAAAAAAAAACCAGACCTTCCAGGGCTGACAATTAAGTTGCAAGAGGTGAGTAAAGAAACTACACTGCACTTAGGGAAAAAAAAGAGAGAAAGAAATCAGAGTAGCCACTTTTATTCTCATTTTGAGAATCCATCAGGCAATGCCATTGAACAGCATCTTAGGTGGAACTCATCTCACCTGACTCTGACCTTCTGAATCATTGCTGATCTGTTCCTTTGCCCCTGGCTGCAGAGAAAGCTCACTGATCTGCTCCTGTGGAGGTGGGTTGCTCTCTGGAGGTGCCTCTGGCTGCAGGTAGAGGTTAAGTTGGTTTCCTTAGTTTAGATTGCTGCTGTCTAGATAAGACCTGAAGCCACCAGACTCTGATTTCCATGGCCCTGGTACTTTTAGCAAAACAGATGTCTTCGAGTTTGGATATTTTGTTCTGTTAGCCAAATGCTAGCTGCGACACAGTGGAAGAGAAGTTAGAGAAATAGATGTCCACACATTAGACTCAAATTTGGCCAATTTGTGTCAATGTTTGGTACCAGCAGCCTCCCTCAAACACAAAGAGCAGCAGCAGGCAGATGCAGAGCACTCTCTTCCATGGCAGCCCTTTTCCTAACCTCCAACAGCTGGCTTTACCCTGCTGCATGTCATCCTATCCGCCTTCCAACTGCCTCTTACTACTGGCTATAATGACCCTAGGTATTATTATCCATGTAAATTACACTTTGGCTCTTGGGTTTCAGGAGCACTGTGGGGCAGTGGGTCCTGCAGCCTCATTAAGCTCTCAAGTTCACCCTTGCTCGTGTGCCAACTCCTTCTTGCCCATCATGAATGGGTGCATGGACCTCACCGGGCGTCCTTGGGTGCACAGAGCTGCCTGCCTCACCCTACTGGATCCTGTCTGTAGGTGAGAACAGAACCAGGCCATAGTCTCTATAATTGCTGGTGATTCTAATGAATAAAGTTCTATTTTCATCCAGCTTTTTTCAGGAGCTGTGGGTATTCTGGCATAGTAGCATCCAGTGTATTAAAAATAGGCGATCTTGCTAAACTGGCTTTGAATAGCTGCGTTGCCTTCTGTTCTTTGTTTTTGAACTCGGAAGAAGAGGAGAGAAATATCTGTGGCTGCTTAATGGAGTATTAATAACTCCTGCTGCGATTATTCCATCTGTCAAACAGGGAAATGGTCCCCATGCTCAGGCATGGTGTTTTTGAATGGAGACAGAATTAACGTGGCTGAGGCTGGACGAAAACTTCTATTCATAGGGCACAGCTCTGTGCTGTGCCAAGTCCCTCTCCTTGCATTCTAGTTACATTGTCAATGAATTCGTTAGCTCTTGGTGCGGAGTCAGAAGCAAAAGAGCTGTAATTGCAGCTTCTGGAAAGTAATGTCTTTGGGGGAGAGGTTTTTTTTTTAATTAATGTAATTTTGCATGAAAAAAAAAAGATGTAGAAGTTGAAATGACACGCATCTCATTTTTAAATCTGCTGGGTTTTCCCTAATGGGCAGAATGGTGGAGACAGTAGGAGTGACCTTTGGCAGTGCAGATAATTGAGCATGGCACAGTGCACCATGGTTACGGTAGATTTCCCATTACTGGGAATATCGATGTCCAGACTAAATTTCCCTTCTTGAAAAGCTTCCTCTAGTTAAAATTAAGCCTGTGCCTGCGCTGTGAGGGAAATGAAGATGGGGTGCACGTAGGTCTGCCCTCACCGTGTTGCATTACCATTGGCTCCGGTGCTGTTGGGATCACCACTACTCTTTAGGACAAGGACTGCCTAACGTCCCCCATGAATGCTCGCTGAATTTGTGGTTGGTGCAAGCCTTCACCTGCACTGCACTTAGGCTTAATCCTGCCTTGGCATCGCCTGCCCTGCTTTATAAATAGAGGGAGCAGAACGCAAAACTTAAAAGCGAGGAGCACTGAAGGCCCATTGCGTGGTGTCATCGCACAAGAATTTGCAGTGGATGAGGATGACATTGAGCTGCAGGTGCTGCCCTGCCAGCAGACAGCTTGATGTGGGCTCAGGGAAAGCAGCTGAATGGTAGCAGGTAAAGAAAGGAGGGACAGGATCCCTCCCTCCTGCAGGCAGGACGGATTGGAGTGATGGAAAATGCGGAGAAGGCATCTGTTATTGTGCAAGGCTTCCATATCTCACCCCCTCTACTTCCACAGAGCTCTCCCTTGGCCATAAAGAAATCATCACCGAGATGCCAAGCATACCTTCTCCAAAATTATCTCCCCCTGATCATAAAATGAACTTGGGACGATTAGCTTTCCAGATGATGAGTTTAGGGGAGATTTATTCCGTCCATGGAGCAGACCCTGTGCTTTGAGTGTTCCAGCTGTGCTCTCGCACCCGGACTGGCACCAAATTGTTCAGTGAGTGATGCATGGACTCTGCAGCCTGCACCCAGCTCTTCTGGGCAGGGCTGTCTCAAACACCCCATGCAAAACACCCCCAGCTTGCTTGTGCAGCTGAAGGATATTTCCCAAAAAAATAAAACAACAATAGAGATTATTTACAATTTCTTTCAACACCCAATTTCCAGCATTTCCAGCTTCTTCCAAGGCCTGGAGTTACTAAATATAATACTGAAGGTTTTTCTGTGGTTTGTTTGTGGTTATGTATGCAAGCGTAACCTTTTCAATGCATATAGTGTTATCCATGCAATGTGTCCTATCTGCTGACTAAGAAGAAAAATAAAATAAGGTGTAAAGAACTTCAGGAACTCAGATAGATGGCAATACATGGTCTGTTGAAGCAGGAAAAGAAAACCCCCTTATTCTTTTCACCTGTTGCAGTAGCTTGAAATTTTTTCTTAGCTAAAATTACTGGGTTCAAGTGCAGCGTAGTGCAATGCTATATAGAAACTCAGAGATGTAGCGGAGTCATATTTTCGGCTGACATAAATCAGCAGGGAGCCATTTATACCCTCGGAGTGTCAGGCTGGGATTAACTATTGGCTGTTCTCTCCTCCCTGCTGGAGGCTCAGCCCGTGAAGAAGGAATGGCTTCGACATGAAGAAGTCACAAAGAGAGGTCGGGGTCGCACATGTGAGCTACCACGGGTCAGTGCAGGGGGGAATTGGCAGCAGGGCAATGTCCACGGGGTTTATCCACCTCTTCTGTCCAGAGAGGGGACAATGCTTTTCCTTGAAGTGCTTCTGCAGTGATGCTGAAGGAGTCCCAGGTCGGTACGACGAAGACATCATCTCATGGAGAAGATCATGCAAGAAAAGGGCAATGCTGGGGAAGAAAGGAGCATTTAGTTGCAGATAAACGCTGGGAAAACCACATGAGGCATTGGCCAATGCATGAAATGGTTACACAAATTTCAGAGAGGAGAAAGAAGAGACTTAGCTGGTGAAAGCTGGCATTGATGGGGAAAGCTGTTCCCACCTATCGACTTCTGAGGCAGACAAAGGGTGAAGAAAAAGGAAAGAGAAGCTAGAAGCCACATATCAACATTAATTAATGCTCACCAGGCTTCTTCTTCTTGGCCATGTTAAACCCCTAATCCCTGGGATTTAGAACAGTGGCTTGCTATTGGTCTCTGGATAATGAGTGTGGAAAGGAGCGCTGCGGGAAGGCCTTCTCCTGCACATCCTCCCCCAGCAGCACGGTGGGACTCCCCATCCTCCCCCCCATCCTACAGCACCACGCTCTGCTCCCCCCCTTTACCTCCACCCCTTTTATTTTCCACTCGCAGCACATTAAGCCAGCGAATAAGGTCAGCGATGTCACCACTGCTGAGAGGCCGTAATTTCATGTGATATATTGACCCACCTCGTGGGATATATTAACTTCCCCCAAATTTCCTAAAACTCTTCCAAAACACAGCAGCACGAAGCTGGTGCTGCTCACAGGATGGCACGGGGGGAGCGGGGCCATGTCCCTGCTGCCGGCAGCAGATTCCTTCTCCAGCAATTCCTGCTGCTCTCTGGCAGGGGAAATGCTCCCTTGGGTGAACTCCGAGGTTAAGCCACATCATTCCTGCGTGTCATTTGGCGCTTAAAGGCGCTGTCAAGAAGATGACACAAGAATTTGTTCAGAAAGTTGTGTTTCCCCTCATCCCCTGCTCTCCCTTAGGGCTGAGGAAGCGCTGATGGGGAGGGGGGATCGGGGCCCTGTGCCCGTCCTGGGGCAGAGGAGGGGACACACAGGGCCTGGTCACTTTTTCTGGCCATGTCAATGGGCTCTAGCCCTGTTTATTATCATTTCTGGGATTCTTTACCTCTATTCTGAGTGAAGAGGGAGCTGATTTAACTCCACTTGATGGAGGGATGAAGAAGACCTGGCTGTGTAGCATCACTTTCCAACCTGAGTCACTTTATCAAGAAACAAATATCCAGAGATCAGTTTCCAGAGGTATAAAATAACACATTTGCATGGGCATTTCTGTCCCACGGCAAGTAGCAGCGAGCCTGAAAGAGCCGGCACCCCTGTCATGTGTGGAGCAAAACCATCTATTTTCTCTGGCAAATAATGATAGTTTAGGGTTAAGATTTATGGCATGGCTGTTAGAGCCTTGATGGTAGATATGCAGGGCTATTTAGTTCTTGCCGAAGGTGGAAATCCATAAAGATGATGGAGCAGTCTCTCCCCAGACAGCACAAAAGGTTGATTCATTTTTTTCTGAAGATCTCCCCAAGCTGATGATGCTGTTGGCTTTCCTCTCCCCTTTCCCTTGGCACACACGGTGTTGTTCCTCCAGTTTTATCTGAGAGGAAGAAAGATGCCTCTTTCATTTTCTGCCTCCATATATTCAGGTTAACCGAAGAAGTTGTGGGTGCCCCATCCCTGGAGGTGCCCAAGGCCATGGATGGGCTCTGGGCAGCTGAGCTGGGGGGCACTCAGCCCATAGTGGGGGTTGGAGCTGGATGACCTTGAAGATCCCCTCCAACCTAAGCCATTCCGTGATTCTATGATCTGTATTTCTCTCTTGATGCCTCACTCGGGCTCAGACCCCCAGGTGAGCACTTCTGCCACCACCTCACTGCAGGCTCCTTCCCATCCAGCTCGCTTCACCCCGCTCCAAATGGTTTTGGTGGGTTTTGCCAGCTTGTTTGTTTTGTTCCTGATTTCCCCCTAAGAATAAATAAACATTTACCATTGGGAAGCCAAAGGGAGACAAAACCAAAATCCTGGCATGTTTGTTGCTGGGTGTTTCAGCACAAAATAAAAGAACAAAAGTGGTTGGGAATGCATGGGAAATCGAATGCTCTGTCAAAGCTGAGTCCTCTGTCAAAACAAAATTTTGGCTGAATCGGGGTTTGCTGGGCAGGCAGTGCCAATGCTGACATGCCTGGACCCCTCTCCCCGTCCCACAGATCCCTGCTGGCATCACCCATCTGCAGCCACCCGGGAGAAGAGCAGAGCATCGCGATAAACAACAAACAGAGCAGCTGAGCCAAGAGCAACAGAGGCGAAAGCACCGATAATCGTTGTTTTGGAAGAAGGATTTGTGAACAAGCACCTGGCAGCGTGTGAGCGCGATGGATCCGTGCTTGGCACCCCCTGGCACGGTGACAGGGGTGTGCACAGCCCCGGGCCCCACGAGGGCTGTCCCTGCACGCCAGCTGCGGGGTTGCTGCTCACGTCTTTCATCGGTGAGGAAACAGGTTGGCTTCCCAAAAACCTCACCTCCTGAAAGACAGGTGGCCTCGAGGAAAGGGGCAATAGCCCCGTGCCTCAAGCAAAGCTGTTTGACACCCATCCCATTTCAGTGGGAACGGGGAGGACTGCTGGGAACTCAGAGCCCTGTGCTGACCTCCTGCGTGGCGGTGGTTGGGTGACTCCAAATGAACCCACCCGGGAAGTGCTCCTTTCCTGCCAGTGGTCTTTGTGATTTCAGGTCCAGTCCATTACATAATTGGAATTGCTTCATGGATAGGCAAGAGAGAGCAAATTGGGCTTTTATTTTCTTTCTATTTTTTTTTTGTTAGATTCCCACAAGAGCTGGCTGTGATGTTGACTTAGCTGGGCAGGCACACACCAGCCTGCGAGGACAGGAGCGCGGTGCCGTGCCAGGTGTGTGCTCTGATACAGAGCTCTCCATCCACCATCCCAAAACCAAACTGGGGTGAAACAGCCCAGGGACAGCGGCTGAACTTGTCTTGCCCTATTCATGGGGTATTGCAGTCAGAATGTGCCGTGGAAGCTGGGAGGGCTTTGAGGGCATGTAACAACCCTATAGCAGCACCTGGTGAGACCCTTTGAAACAGGTTCTTTCCCCAGTGCTCTCAGTTTCGAATGTTCTTTAAAGAAAAATGGAAAAAAATATGTACCTTAGTGGGGAAAAAAAAAAAAGATGATGGATGGGTAAAATCTCATTTTCTCTCAAATCAAATTAATTTGACCTCCCTCAGAATGTAATCCACGGACCTTTATGTGCAGTTTGTGTGTTTGAAGACACGACTGTGATACCAGCTATCATACCAGCGAGTGATGGATCATTGCAGGCTTCTGGCCCTGCACGGGCAATGCAGACACAAGCCCACGGGAAGAGTGAAGGTAAAGCAAGGACAAACGTCTTGTGTGCTCCCAAAGAAGGGTCTGACACATCACCACCCCTGGATTTAGGTGGGTTTCCTGAAGCTTTGGTGCAAGAGGGGAGGACACAGCTGCTGCCCAGCTCTCCATAATGTGCAGATGGTCCCCAAGTGGCCAAGGAATGAGGGAAATGGCATCAGCTGCTCATTGTGTCCTTCATCATGACCCTTGCCAGGGGTGGGATGGGAAACATATGAAAGAGATGAGCCAGGTGGCTCCTTTGCCTCGCTGCTTACCTGTCTGGTGTGATGGAAATTCGTTTTCCTACCAGACTTTTGGGAGAATCACATTCTTTTGTCTTCTCCACCACGGGCTGCATACCAACCCCCTGCTCTCCTGGCCAGGCAGAGCCAGGAAGAGCTTCAGTCCCCTGAGGCACGGAAAGCCTGAGTGCTGTGCTAGTCCTGCCCCGTCTCGGATGCTCTCTGATAAGGATATTTTAATAAAAGATCTGTCACTCAAATATTTCTGAATCATTAAAGAAAAATTGAATGAAAAAGAGTAATTGGAACCCTGAGCCCAAAGGGGTAATTTAAAAAAAAAAGAAAAGCAACACAAAGTACAGAGTGGGTGAGAGACCCTAAACATAAAGCTAAGAATCAGAATCTCCCTGGGAAAGATTTTCTTGTCCAAAATCCAGAGAGATCCATGATTCATAGCCTGAACCTGCGGGAGATGCAGAGGATACGATGTTGGGTGCTCTTGCTGTCCTCCACCATCAGCTCCCATCCCTGCCCCACGCCAGAAGGAGATCCAGGAAGGAGTGAAACATGTTGGGATGGGGCTGGTCATGGGTCAGACCACTCCATTCCCGCTTGGCCT
This sequence comes from Penelope pileata, assembly GCA_013396635.1. Classification (NCBI taxonomy): domain Eukaryota; kingdom Metazoa; phylum Chordata; class Aves; order Galliformes; family Cracidae; genus Penelope; species Penelope pileata. The sequence goes on from WBMW01003599.1 coordinate 65,800, forward strand.
TGCCAGCTCCTTTGATTTTGTGCTGTAGGCCAAGGATAGGCAGTGGTTGTCCAAAAACCATGACTGAGATCCTGACAGTCCCTGTTCCTGAGAGAGGCGAATGGAGATAAATCATCCCCACTTCTTGGGGTTGGTGGGAAAAGCTTGAAAAAGTGCCTTCTGCAAGAGGAGAGCTTAGGAGGCAACCTTTATTGTATTCAAAATCTCGCAACTTCGAAGCTGATCTCATTATCTGTAGAGATGAGTCATGAGTTTCTGAATGTGTGTGGGTGGCAATATAAAAATTTCATCTGAGTAAGGAGAGCGGGGTTGGGAGAGTGGGTAGTTGGTACTTTCTCTCATCCACCCATGCAAGACAGTGTCACTCCAAAAGGTGACGCAGTGAATCATTTCTCCTTCTTTTCATGGCATTTCTGGCTGAAGTGTGTGCGCACAGCCGGTCCCTGCGCCAGCATCTAGAGCCTGTTGGACTCAATTCTTCAAAAGTGATCTCTGCAGGCTTCTGTAGGGGCATTTCAGCACGAGGGGTTCACAGGCTGGGAGCAGGATCCTTTTGTCACCTTCTTGGCCAGGTCCATGTGGATAATCCAAGGATTGCTGCAGAGATATGCAATCACACCGCGGTAATTCACCAGAACTCGTGGGTACGTGGGCACTCCATTGGCACTGGCTGCGCCTCGGGCTTGTTTCGCTGTCACTTGATAATGTACCTCTCATCCTGTGAAATACAAACTTGGGTGGAGCTTCCCTTTTCACCCCTTTGATTGTTCATCTGGAATCCCAAGAGACTGGAAACGAAATACATTGGCTTAAGTGACGTTCCCCAGCCCGGTAACTGGATCCTGGGAGGATTCCCTGGGGCAGTTTTCCACCAGGTGGGAAGAGGGATGTGTCTCGCTGCGCTGACCCCTGCTAAGGCAAGCACATGCTTGAGTCATTTACTTATTTTTATTTGTGTGATTTAGCGCAATAAATCACACTCGTGTTTCCCAGGCTCCCCTGTGCGGCAGCCCAGACACTTTCCCGTCCCATTTTGGAGCGCAGCCCTGAGGCTCTCCATCCCCTGAAGGCACTCATGGAGCACATGGGGTTCACCTGTCCTTACCCATCCGCAGCACTGAGCCCTGCAGCCCCAGCAGTCACCCTGGTGGGGGAAGGTTGCACGGCATCTCCATTCTTGCCAGAAGGTGCAAAGCAGAAAGGCTTTCTCCATTGGGAAGAAACTGGGCTCTACTCCTTTCTTGAAAAATAATTTCCATTGAGAAACGGAAAAATTGAAGCAGATCATTTATTCCTTGAAGAAATCGATATATTTGGAATAAACCAAAACACAACGCAACACATGTTTGGTAGGAGGATTTTTAGCGTTAAAGGTATTTTGGCCTTATTTTTCTCACTCATTTTTCTGTGAATGAGAACTCAAGTGAATCACTTCCGCCTTAACCCTGATACTATTTACATTTCTATCTGGCCCAGGTAGATGGAAGCTCATCGTTTTAGGCACTGCCTGGATAACAGCAAAGAAACAAATTTAGCTCTTGCCAGCAACATGCCTAGAAATAACCCCTAAAAATACTGAAACAGAAAAATATACTCTCTCCTTCCAGTACACAGAAGCTTTTGGATATTTATCAAAATAGCTATTCTGGAATAATTATTTTGCTAAGAACATTTGTGTTCCAAAATAAGAGCCTCTCTTTCCCATCTCCCTTAACGCAGCTTGGAAGCCTATTTCTCCACATCCCGCGTTAGGCAACTTCCCACCAAGATGGCTTGACACAGTCATGCATAACAACACTTCCTTCTCGCACTGCACCACACACCCCAGGATTTCCAGGTCTTTGACAGTTCACAGCACCTTCAGCGAGGTGATTAAGTGTTGTTTAATCTCCTTGGTACAGATAGGTAAAATGAGGTGGGAATTGGTGAAGCAACGCAAGGTCTTGCTGCAAGCTGGGAAAGGACCCAAACCCACTGGGTTCACTTTGTTTTGACAGGGCTCCATCCCTGTGCGCTTTTGGGTCCCGTGTCCATCGGGGTAGTGGGGAGCAGTGATTTCCCCACTCCGTCATGCTGCAGTGGGGCAATCTTTTGCACGGTGCCACATGCAAATGCCTGCACATAAACACATGGAAAAGGTTGCCTGATCCGCCTGCTGCCCCGGCCTAATTGAAAGCATAGAGGTTTGTTGTGGTGCCTGTTGCTATAAACACCCCAGCAATTTGCACAAGTATCTGACATTGTAAAAGTTCCTGAAAGATTTTATCTCGTTGATTTTGGCCGGCAGCCCTTTATTCACAGGGAAATGCCAGGTAGAAAGACAATAAGTGTGTATCCATGTGCATATTTTCAACTTCCTAAAGGCCATCAAATTGGAAGGGGAGTGGGTTTACTTTACTCAAATATCTTCTGAGTTGAAGAAAAGGTAACCCAGGAAAAGCCTGTCCTTTAAAAATAAAATATTGCACTTGTTGGGGTGACTCCATGTACGGATGTTCTGGGAGATCTGTAACAATCTCTCGTACCTCTGAGTTATTTTAATTTAAAAATATTCGCTCATAACTAATCTGAAGCTGTCAGAACTAATGGATTGTACAAAATAGCTTCAAGGTTACATAAACAGAGTAGCAGGGAAACAACTCGGCAAGGCACATTCATCTCAAATGAAGGCATTTTTTTTTTAAATAAATTTACCACCTGAAAACTGGCCCTCTTTATTCTGGGCAACAACAACTTGATGGGATTGAAATGCTCCCTGTAAGGAGAAGGGAGGACAAATAACAGAAGACAAACTGAGCAGAGGAGAAGAACTGGGGGGCAACAGCCAAGCACATGCTCAATGATTTGTGTGATGAGAAGCACTGGGGGTGGGTGGGAGCTGGGAAGGGCAAGGGATGTAATTAGGGCATGGGATGCTAAAGGGGGAAGTGATTGGGAAGAAAGAGAGAAGTCAAGGAGATGAGGTAAGAACAAGCCTGCAAGCAGCCAGAGGCTGGGGGAAAATGGAAAGTCACCTGGTACAGGAGGGTAGGGGAGAGATGGAGCTAACAGCAGAAAATGGGGCTCGTAGTGGGACAGGGCAAGAAGAGGGACATGGAGGATGTTGTGGTGATGGGACAGAAGTGCTAAGAGGATGTCTAGCAAAATCCTCCAGCACTGAGGGCCTGCTGCAGTCACTGTCCTTCCTTGGAGCAGGAAATCCTATTGCCCAGAGCAGCTTGCTGCCCCTCGGCCCGGTGCGTGTTGTCCTGTGACATGGACAGGGCTTGGGGCAAGAAGCAGTACTGCTGTCACAGTGCCCTACTGAGCCCTGGCTCGGGCTTCTGTGTCCTCGTTATTTCTGCTGTTTGTTTTTTTCAGCTGCAAATCTCTCTAAGCATCTGAGTTCATTAATTTAATATTAGTGCAGCATCCTAGATGCTTCCAAGAGATGTGTATTTATATTGACCCTAATTCAGCAAAGCACTTAAGCACATGCCTGACTTCCAGCAAATGAATAGGCCAACAGGACTGCTGTGTAATTAAAGCTAAGCATAACTTGGTGTCTATTTTATGGAGGGCCTGCTCAGCTAATTAGTTAAATCTTCCACAAAAAATCACTAGAACCCTTAATAAAGCAGTGCTCTCCAAACAGCTGCTGGGTGGCTCTGCCCAGGTCACATTATCGTGTTTGCAGTTTAGATGCCTGGAATAGCTGACGACTTTTCTTGTCTGGAGTTGAGCTGTTCACAAGAAACTCTCCCTCCTTCCCCAGTAAGACACACTAAAGCCACCAAACGCTAATTGATTTAAATACGCACGGTACCTACCAGGTAGATGTGGTAAATCACCATTGTCAGATAATTAAATGCAACCCGTAAATCACATTGGACCATGTGAACCAAGCATCCAGGGTCAACGCTTTTAATTAATGCCGTAAAACAATATTTTGGGCTTGGATAGAGCTGTAGGAGGCAGGCAACGTATCAAATGCTGGCCAATAAAATCTAATGACCGGTAGCTGCTGTGATCTGAGCACGCCGGTGGCACCCCGACAGGTGGCCCGCAGCGAGCAGCGGCATGCGATGTTATGGCAGGGGGATTACGGGTGGTCATTATGCCCTCGTTGCTCTCATAACACTGGATTAATTAACCAGCAAGCAAAGCTATGTCCCCCTATAGATGCGTCACCTGCTAGAATGTAGCAGCGGGTCATGGAGGGTTAGGCTGTCCTTGCGGCTCCGGTGGCTGTGTTGGTCGTTTGCACCCCTGGAAGAGGCTGTGTGTTGAAGAAGTGTTTTGCAAGACACAGGGAAAGGGTCAGATTTTTAAAACAATGTTAAAGACAACATAGCATTCAGAAAAAGGGAATTCTGATGCTTTTGCAAAAGCTATCTGGGAGCAGGGATCCATGCTGGACTTCAAGTGGTGTAAGGAGGGGAAATGTCAATGGTAACTGAAATATGTTGCATTGACAAGTGCTCAGGAGAGTAATGCATTGACAAGTGTTCAGGAAAGTAATTCATTGACAAGTGTTGAGTAATCTCATTTGGAAAAGGAAGTGTCCTTTTAAAAAAAAATAGTGCTCACCCACCGATGCTGCTAGCTCTTCTTGTTTTTTGCCAAATAATTCCTCTCAAAGCAGAAATCATTGTTGATATATATCAGTGTTTTGCAGACAAAACCATTAGCTGTAACTTTTTTAAGCCATTGAAACAGCAAATACCTCAAATTTTAACCAAGAATCAAGCCAAAGCACTTCAAAATGAAATAATGGCTTGGGTTGGAAGGGACCTCAAAGACCTGACGTTCGAAGAAAAAGGAACCCTCTTTCATAGAAAAGGGAAGAACTTCAGCTCTAAACCCGTTCCTTGTTTCCTTCTGTCGCCTCCAAACTCTCCGGTACTTCAAAACCTGTCCTCATCCCATGGAGCATTTCAACTCCACTAGGCCAGTGTTTCCCAGAATGAAATATCTGAGCATTTCAAGGGGCTCTCCTCTTTAAATTCATAGCTAATTGGTGGTCTTGTCACTTCTCCCAGACATTTATATACAAATTATCTGTAATTTACTGAGGATTAATGCTTACCTAAAAAACACCACTGTAATCCCATAGCCATTATGCCATTGTGAATTTGTCTTAAAAGAGCTTTTGGCTCACAGAGCTCCCAAAGGGAGGAAGTTGAAGTTCAGACTGAATTTATCGCGTCCTACATGCATGGCTGGAAGGAGCCAGCATCACCGCTCAAGATTTCTTGCAGATCTTGGCAACTTCAGAAGATTCCAAATCCAGTGTTTGAAAAGTGTTGAAATCCAATCCTGATGATGTTCTCAGCCAAATTTTAGTGGTTTGTTTAGGAGTGGGTTTTGAATGTGGTGCAGATCAGGAGTGCAGGGATGCTGCGTGATGCTGGATCATGGATGAGCAGCACAGAAGGGCCGTGGAGCTGAACACCAGTCCCTTGCCCAAAGGCAGAGCTACTCCGAGCCATTCCCAGCAGGAATGTGTCCAACCAGATCCTGGCAGTGAGACCAACACCTGCCTTCCCAAAGTGAGGACACGCAGGGAAAGGGCCCCTTTAATCCCATCCACAAGGCTGAGCCAAGGAGGCCCTGGGTTCTTCTCCTAACTCCTGGGTCTGAATCTTTCCTGTTTCCTCCCATCCTTGTGGGGGTTTGGCCACTCTTCCCCCTCTCTCCGCTGCTGGGCATGGTGATAAAACACCAGGGAATGACAGGGCATGGGAATGGGTGAGCATTGCCTGGCAAGGCGGCTGATTTACGGCCGTCTTTGGAAATCACAAAGCCGGGCTGTGTGCAAGCAGCACAGGTGGAAGTGCTGGTGCTGAGGGGGGATGAGTAAATCATTTGTTCTCAAAAGGGCCATTTTGTCAGCAGGTCTCCTGTGGTCTAACCTCAGCTGTTTGTTTAGACACTGGGCTGGGAGCTGGCGGGGTGAGTATTGCTGGTTTCCTCTTCTGCCCTTAAGTGGTGATGCTGGGACGTTGGTTTTCGCCCTCTTTCAGAGCTGCTCCACCGGTCCTCCTGCCTCAGGGCCAATGGAACAAATGGGCTTTGTGTGGTTTCTAGATGACTGTCAAAGCCCTATGGGATAAACATGGCTTGGCTGGAAGGGCAAAAGGCTCTAGGAAAAAAAAAAGCAAATAAAATAACCAATTTCTTTCCCAATCTGTGATACCTTTTCTTTGTTTCTTACTGAGTTTGTTGGTTGGTACAAAGCCTGGTGCTTGCTTACTGCTCATGTTGCCTAGAGGAATTGAACCACTTTCCTTTCCCCTTGAATTTATTTTGATGTACTTTTTCTTTTAGCACCTCTGGGTGAGGGAAAGGTGAGCAGTCCTCTGACTTGGAGATGGCTCGGGTGAGTCTGGCCAAGAGCATCTTACATCCAAGTGGAATTTCTCTTGGCTTCACTGCCCACCTTCATCTGTGATGCTGGAGTTAGATGCTGTGATTGAGATGGGTTGATTGGGACCCAATAGGTGCATAGAATATAAGGTCTGGTAGAAATAAGCCTCAGTTCCTTTGCTGGATTCCTACTGGTCCCTGTGTTGTTCCAGACGTGTTTTCTAACATTTTTTTTTCATGGGCACAAAAGGCTGGAATATAATTGTGAGCAATAGCTGCTATTCTCCTTTCATCTGTCTGTTTGCTGCCTCTCTCCTTCCTGCACACGTGAAGGCTGTGTGCTCTGCATGTGTCAGCTCTCTGGGGAGAGGATGGCTTGTTTGGGTTTTTCAGTGCTTGGCACAACAGGGTCTGTGGGTAAGGCTTTATCAGTTTGCCAGTAAACATAATAAATAAGAGAACTGTTAATGTTTTTGTCACTCCAGGAAGCGGGGCATGAAGAAAACCCCTTCCTGTGGTGAGCTGAGCAATATTAGCACGAGGGCTGGCAGCAACACTGCCAAGCGATGCAGGTAATTTTGTGGCAGCAATGTCACGCTGGCACCTCTCCTCTCATTTGTATTCTCCTCTGTTTCCCTGCTCCTTTCTCTTTCTCTTGTCTTGTTTGCTTTGGGTCCCCTGCCAGCAGAGCAGCAAAATAAAACTGACACAGCTTTGGTAGCATTCTCCCCTGCCTTAGTGAAATGAAACTTCCTGCAGCCTGCTAGCAGGAGACAGCAGTGCCGCATGTCACCCCCTAGCAGCTCCCAGCCCCTGGAATGCTCAGCAGCAGGTTGGCAATAATGTCCTCTGCAAACCAGCAGGATGTTTTCAGTATTACAACAGACAGTGCTGTCCCCAGAGCCAGGCAACAACCTGGGGCTGGGGGAGGTGGCAGCCCTGTGTCCCCCGTGGGCTGGGCATGATCTGTCCCCTCCCTGTGTCACATCTGCTCTGCACTTCACAGCTTACCCTGCTATAGGGTTGGACAAAATAGCTCACAGAGCTTAATTGTTCCTCCACAGTGCTGAGGCATTGACACTCCAGGGCTTAATTGTTCCTTTGCACGGATTCCCCAGTTTCTCTCCAGGGCTTCCTGCGGATTTTTCGGGCACCACTCATGGAAACAGGGATGGAGAGGCAGCACAGAGGATGTGCTCAGTGCTGGCCCTCCCTCCCTCCCCTCTTCCAAGCCCTTCTCTCTCAGGGACGCATGTTCAGGCAGCTCGCAGGCGAGAAGCTGGCAGGGCAGCAGCTTAAATCTCAATTACTTTCCTTCTCGTCCGGTTGCGCGGGATCCTTATCTCTCTCTGTGTAACTCTCCATATTTAATTATGTGCAATGGTAATCCTTCACACACCGAGCGCGTTATTAAGCAATTCCTAAGTAGTTTTCTGGATCCCCAATTATGATTAGATATTGGCAATCAAGCTGTCTTCCACTCTCTCTTCTGGGCTGCCCTGCCAAAATCTGTCGTGTTTGGGTAGGTGCAACACATGACCCGCATGGGAAGCTGCAGTGAGGAGAAATTTGGGCAAGAGAATGTCCATGGGGAGAAGAGATGGCCATCTGCATCGCCATGGAGCTGGTTCAGATGCTGACGTGGGGTGGCTTTGCTGTCCCATCAATGTGTCCTCTCCACCCATGTGGCACAGCCGGGTCATGACAGCCACAGAAGCTGTGAGGCTGCTGCATCTCTCAGGTTTTGAGGTTCCCTCTTCAATCTTTGCTGTGGCAGCCAGGATGGCAGTGGTTTCCCTTGCAGCCATCCCACTGGGCTTCAAGGTCTGAATCTGGAAATGAGTGGAATTATTCAATTTGTCCCCCTTTTCCCCAATATCTGGCTGTCTTCTCATCTGCAGCCTCCCTGTAAGCCTGCACACTCCTGAAAACCTGTGCTGGGAGGATGAACTTGATGCTTTGCAACCAGGTAAAGCCTCTCCAGTACGTGTCAGTTCATTTAGCAATGTTCCTCCTTGCCTTCCCATCTCTTCCTCCCATGCTGAGGTGTGATTAACAAACACTAGCACACTCGGGATGTGATTAACAAGCCAGTATCCCTCTGCAGCACTGCAACTGCTGGTAAATGAGGACTGTCAGTACAACAAAGTGAAACCCAAAATACGTGTGTGAAGTTAATGAAGAGAAAGAAAGTCTTGTTTTGGACTCATTACACTCAGCAGCAATGTCCAATTAAGAAACATCCACTGCATAACCCCAGCAGTGGTTTAAAAAATAGCAGACGTGTGCTTCAAATCACCTTGGACTCAAAAGGAAAGGAAGTTTTAACCCTTTCATTGTATTTTCTGCTTTGTGAGGGCAAGGCATGACTTGAAATCTGCCTCTGTGAATACTGAGGAAGAGCATGCCTGGGCAACGATGGCAAACCATGGCCTGTGGCCACTGGAGCTGTTGGTCATCGAGACTGTTGGCCATTGGGACTGTTGGTGTAGGCTGTTTGCTATAGGCAGCATCCCCTAGCCTGGTCTTTGCCATCTGTCAAGGTGTAGAGTCCTCAGAACTGATGTAAGCAAAGGCTGAGTTTCCCCTTTATTATTTGATGAAGTCTCCATGGAGGTGTAGGGAATTAAGATGCCTGGACTTTAACACAGATCATTTCTAAGGTGCATCTGAATTGAGCTTTCACAAGACTTATAGCTTGTTTTGGTCATAACCCCACTGCAGCCAGTCTGGTGCACTGATGTTATTGATACAGCCAGTAATTACATTTTCACATAGGCATTTTTTTCTGTGTCTACACTGTATTTATTACAGACACTCAATTTTTCATTTTTTTTCCCCTCTCTGCTGCCTGGCATTGGGGTAAGCTCTGCTGGCTTCATGATACCCAGCAAGGGGATGCGATCAGGATGGTGGCACCTCCTGCAATGTTCTCCCTCTTTGCCCACATGTGCTACAGCATTTCTGGGGCTGTTTCCTTGAGGTTTCCATGCCCAAGCAGCACCCAGCCCTGCCCATGCAATGCAACCTGCTGCGCTGGGTATCACTGCGGCACCACAATGGGCAGGGGATTATGGGGATTCCTCCTAATTCTGTACAGGAAAATGCTGTTTGCAAGTGTAATTGAGAGGGTGGCTTTGGAGTCAATGAGTATGAGCTTATGTTGTAGAAGGATCGTGTTTCACCTCTTTCAAAGCATTTAAGAGCTTACCAGAAAAACAAATGTCATTGCTCAATCTGTGAAGTGGCTACATGCAACTTGCTGTCTCAGTTCCTTCCCTTCAAGATAAGGTGGAAACAGATTTATTTCAGTCTCATACTCTGAAGGTCGCAGTTGCCCTCTCCTTTGGTGTTAATGCACGTATTTGTCTGTGCATGTAAAGCAATAGCCTATGATTTACTGTGTAATCGCCAAGGTTGCTTTCTTCCACTCTCCAAGTATTCCTGGTGAAAGCAATATTTAGCCAGAACTGTTCATAGAAAATCTTTAACCTTAGCTTTGCAATAATATATGCTCCTATTAATGCACAAGGACAGATTGTTCAGCAGCACAAAGCAGGTGCTCGGTGCAGTCAGCCAGGCTGCTTTACCTGGTTGAACATTAGTCCAAGAGAATACATTTTTCTCCACCCAAAAATTCAATTGTTATTAGCTGAATCCTGATTCTTCACCCTTTGACTTTAAAACATGAATATATGGAAACAGCTCGGACAGTCCCGAATACGCACATTTTTCTGCCCTATATTTGAGAATGACTGGACCCCAAACCTGTATAGAACTACTTGAAATGTTAAGGAGGGATGGGGAGACAGGAGGGCTGCAGGGTGAGCACCACACGGCCACGCTGCTGGCACCAGCATTGCCCTCTCTCCCACCACCCTTGCAGAGTTCAGCCACCAATGGAAGAACCTAAGGAGCCTTTGCTGGCATGCAGATCATCAGGCTGAGCACCCTGCTTCCCTGCAGGAGGAATAAGGATTGTGAAACAGCGCAGTGGGCAAGCAGATAGCAAGCAAAGAGCTTTGCTAACGGTCCCCGGTGTGCCAACAATAATAATTTTCGGCAGTAATACCTTGCGTTTTGCTAGCACATTTCATCACACCTCTCATGGTGTTCTGCAAACAGTAATTAATTACACCCTCATTACATCTCTGTTAGATCCATTTATTTATTTACAAAGAAGTTTCCATCTCCAAGCCCTCTGGAATCTGTTAATCACCCAAAGGCAAACAGCGTTCCCCTGCACCCAGAGCCATGAGATCTGTGAAAGTGCTCCTGGGCTGGGAGTGGGCACAAAGGGGCTCTTGTGAGCACGGCTCCAAGCTGTGATTTCAGCCAGGGTTTGATTCCTGCCTCTACCACACGTTTCTACAAACCTCTTTAAGCTGTGGTATAAAGCAGCTTGGTTTCTTGGGGCTAGGTGAAGAGGATGAGGATGCTCTGTATGAAGTGCTGTGGTCTGTGCTGGGATTGCTCCTAATCTGCTCAAGTGCAAATCAGAATGGATTACTTTAAATCACAGCCATGGTTCATCAGAATGGGGACTCTTTGCCACGAGATTTTAATGATCATTTTAGCAGACAGGAGCAGGGCTTGGGCAGATGGGGTGGTGGGTGGCATCTCCAGCTGCAAAGCACCCCATGGCTATCAGTGTGGGCATCGCTCCTGACTTTGGGAATGTGATTACGGACCCACTGAATACAGTTGGACTAGATGACCTTAGAGGTCTTTTCCAACTTTAATGGTTCTGTGATTAACTCTGTTTGTAACCAGGCTTTTTCCCAGCTGACCTCCTTGGTGCTGCTCAGAGACCTTTGTTGCCCATTGACTGGAAGCCTGGAGGTCCTGTGGGTTGTTTTGAGCTGGCAAAATTTCTCTGCTATGGACTGGTAGCCCTAAATAAGCCCCAGGTGAGGAGGGCGAGCTGGGAGATGTGGGGATGAAGCCAACATCACACCTGGAGACACAGCTCTGGCAGGTCCGCTGTGCCTGTCACCTGCTGTCACCTCTGACCACAGTTCTCCTCCTCTCCACCCAGCTGCACCAAAACACGTTAAAGGTAACGCATAGAAGCAATTAGCTCCCATGAAACTTTCCACCATTAAGAACAATGGCTGGCTTAGTTCTCATCTGATTAAATTAATGATATTCTAACAAGTGACGGTTTTTCCTTTTTAAATTTTCTCATTTGGAAAGAATTGCTCGTCGTAAATTACACGTATAAAAATTAGGCCGGTGTTTTGTATTGTTTACAACAAGCACTTCGGGGTTATGGATGTTACTCATTGATTTATAATGTTTAATTTTTTCCCCCGCTGTTCAAGCTCTCCATAAATCAAGTGGAGATGTCAACTCTGTGTCAACATTTCACTCAGCCGACAAGTTACGGGCAAGCCGGGACAGCAGATCTCATGGAGAAGGTTGACTCTCCTCCTCACTGTCCTTCCCATTTTGATGAAACAATAAGAAGGTGAGGCTGGCACTTGTCAGTTATTTCTGAGTCACATTTCATTAGGCTTTTTTCAAACACTCTGGAGAACAATGTTTGAGGCAAGCGATCCAAGCAGCTCATGTTCCCGCTTGTGGGCTAGGGCAGCAGCTGCCGTGGAATAACACTGGGAGGCTCAGCAGGTGTCTGATGGTCCTGGACCGGATCCGGGTGATGTCAGGCAGCTCTCATCCTGGCAGGCCCCTCTCCTCTGAGCCCCAGCGAGCTCCTGGGGTCATCGTTTTGGGAGCCTGAAGAGGCTGGTTGTGGTTTTTTTTGAAGGCAGCCCGTGAGGAAATGGGACTTCCAGGAGCGTTTAAAGCAAAGTTGGGTGCAGCTGGAGATCTGCTGGTGGCACAGAGCAGTGCTTGTGTAAGCCCCTCAAAAAAGATTTAAGGAGTTTTGGTAAGCGATGTTGCACAAGTCTGCAGTGTCAGCAGAACAAATGGGAATTAGGGAGCTAAGGATCTCTGATAGGGTGAGTCAGTCCCTTCGGAGCACTAGGAGGAATAACTTCCTTTTGCCAAAGATCCAACTTAGATGGAGGTGGCCTATTGAAGAACATCCAAAAATGTGGATGATGTGTAAAGTTCCCTTCACTGGGGTAAAACTGAGCACTCCTGGACCTTCACTCGGGACACACCAGCTTGCTGCAGAGCCCTCAGCATTGCTCTGATGTTACTGGGCACTTGGTGTCCAGCCTCTAAACCTCCTGACCGATGGTCGCAAGATGGTGGTGGTACCCCCAGAATCCATCCTTCAGGGCTGGTGCATGTTTGTTTGGGAGATGTCTTGGCTTTGACTGGGGTTGGAGTAGAAGTGAACGATGAAGTCACTGAAGAGTGGTTGTTCTCCATTTCTTCCGCCCTTCTGCTCCATACCTACATCAGCAGGCGTGTCAGGAGGAGCCAGGCTTTGTGTTCAACCCAAGTGCCTGGTGGATGCAGGTATGTGTGTGGGGCTATCGCGTACCATTCCTGCCTACACCATGCCCACACTCGGCTGGCTTATCAGCTTGCCATTTTCCTAAGTAATAGGGCTCGCCCAGTTGTAATAACAAAAGTAAATAAATACATTTTAATGATCCGATGCTGGTAATTAACGATGCTGAAAAACAGATGTCTCCCTGAAGAGCTCATAAGGCAGCCTATTGCATAAGCTCGCCCATTATGTGGATATGAGTTGATTATTAAAAGAAAACATTTAGCAAACGCAGAACAGGATATTCATCTGCTATTACATAATGGTAATAAGCAATTGAATTCAAGCAGCGATCGTCTTCCAGCCCTTACCAAATGCCGAGTGAAGTGTATTTATGGCCTCCAACGTGAAATAGGCCTCCTTGTTTTTCCAAGACGAGAAGAGATCTTTCAGGAGATAATAAATAAAATAGACTCTAGTTGCTTTAACATGAAGCAAGATGAGTCCTCCGGATTAGTTTGGATTAGTCTGCTGCTAGTGGCACGGAGCTTTGGCGCTCGGCCATTTATTCACCTAGAGTACGTAGAGCTAATTGGAAAAGCACCTGCGATGAGATGTAGCTCACCACCTGCACTTTGCTGAAATAAAATAAGCCTACATAATTGACTACATTACCTATTAATGTTATGAAATCTCCCCCAGGCATTTTTATTATTATCCTCTCCTCCCGCCTTCCCCCCTCCTCAAGCTTTTATGAATCAAACTTTTGTCTCTTGCTTTTTCCTTGGAAGCCTCTGGATTGTGCCACTGTATCAAGACCAGGGCTGTTCCGAATGACTCGCTTCTCCCTGCAGGGGAAGCCTAGGAAATTAATCCTCCTCGGCAGGGAGTGAAATAGTTTGACATTTACCTGCTTGTTCTCATGGGGCAGAGCCTCCTCCCAGTCTCTCTCTTTTCTCCTTTTCCCCAAAAATCCAATGGGAATCTTTTGGCTGCTGTATGTGACTTTTGGGATATCCCACTGTCATGGCTGTACAAAACTTCTTGTCGGCTTTTTTTTTGGTAAACTGCACAGGGTGGGCTTTGTCCAGGCCTCGTTACCAAGAGATGTTTGGAGCTCGGTGTGGGCAGCTGGTTTAAAGACAGTGGGCTCCATGACTCTTGGTGACTGCATTTTAAATAAGTTGGCTGTGTCACCCCTTACCAGAAGACTTCGTGCTACGAGTTGCAAAGGTGGGATGCAACGAGTGAGTGACAGCAGGACCAGGAAGGGGAAGGGAACTTGTCCCAGGTGGCTTCAGGGGCCTGCTGCATGCTCAGCACGGGACAGCCCCGCTGCTGGCAGGGGATGAGGCTTGCAGGGATTAAAAACCTCAGACAAAACCTCTGTTGCTGCATTATTGCTAGGGAAATGTAGACAGAGAAAGGAGGCTTATGGAGAAGAGCCATAGGAAATTCCTTCTGTTTTATCTTTTCCACCTCCTGGCAACTTTGCCACAAACTTGAACCAAGCTCAAACCAAACCATCTCTGTGCGGCTCCGAAGAACCACATGAAGAGTCTCAAGGCATTTCCTTGGCTCCTGCAGATCTTAATTGGAGAGGAAAGAAACCCCAGGCTCCTGTGGTCAGAGACACCATGCCAAAACGTGGGCCTGATTTCCAAACTGAGTGGCAGAACAGGGAATGTAAAATGTAGGAGCCAACCTTGTTCCTGAGCTAACTGAAGTGTTCAGCTGCGTTCCTGTTGCCAAACATTCATCCTCAGCATCAACAGCTGGAGATGTTTTGGGCTTCAGCTCGAGCAAGCAAACCCAGTTGTTCTTTGCCATTTCAAATCACAAAGGGAAAGTGCATAGCTATTGTTTCTAGTTTATAATTATTGTTGCTCTGTATTGATAATTACCGTCATGATTGCATGTACGATTGAGTCGCTTTTGGATTCAAAGATCCTGCTGAAACTACTGAGGTGTCAAGAATAATCAGGGTCAATGGGAGGACTGCTTAGAGCCCTTTTAGGCAGTGAAAGACAAGAAGGCTCCTGCCCATGTTGGGGATGTGTGGGGAGGGCTGGAGGTGATGAGTTTGGTGATCAAGGGCAGATACAGGGGCTGGGATTTTGGTTTGAAAACATTTGTCCAGAGGCAGCAGAGATGTGAACTTGTTTGAGCACTTGCTGAAATGGCCCCATTGGGTGCCTAGACATGAAAAAACTTCAGCACGTTTCCTCTCTTTCATTAGAGGAAGCAGTTTTCTGCAACTTGGTTATTTTTATATCTATAAATAAATATATAAAGAGGTCTGCCCTGAATGCAGGTCATGGAATACTCTCCCATGGGATGCAGTCGTGCAAAGTCCCACCCATTGACTCACTGTTTGGGCCAAAGAGGTAACCTTAGTCTGGCTCTCTGAGGCTGTGTACGCAATGCACTAGAGCTCAGCAAACATTCAAGATCAGGCTGCACTCCAAAATGTTCCTAATCCAAGGAGGAACTTGCAGCAAGAAATAATGAACTCTCGCCTGAGGGCTGAGGGCAAAAGCCAGAGCTGCACGGAGCAAATCTGATGGGTGTTGGACTTCAGGAATCCAGCTCAGCTGCGGATGGAGCCAGCTGTGAAATGCCATTGCCAACCAATCTCCAGGCTGCACATGTTGCAAGACATCCCCTTTCACTTCTCAGTACCTCTGTAGCTGGTTAGACCCAAGCGTAAGGTTTGTCCCCAGCGGTAAGGGACATAGCTGTTATATCTCATTGGGGAACAATTTCCTTCCCTTTCCTGCATGAGGAATATCTCCAGTAGTGAAGAGCCTCCAAAGCACCAAGACACACAGATAAAAGAAATCTTGCCACATACCCCAAGAGGCCCCAATGGGTGAGGGCCCCTCTGCAACTGGAACATGCCTGGGAGCCTGTGTGGGCTTGCTGCTCGTCTCGATCTTGCTCCCAGTTGTTGTCATGATGGCCCTGGTTTGGCTCCACTGCAGCTCAGCCTCCTCTGGACAAAGCATTTGTGGAATATGTTCCACCACTGGTGGAGTTTGGATGTCCCCTTGTCCCACGTGTGTGTGCATGTGCCAAGCTCCTCGTTGGAGCTGCATTGAACTTATTCTGCTTCTCCATGTGTCCCTCTGGGTCTGCATTTCGATAATTGCAACCAAGTGTTGCAGGCAGGGACACCAAACCAACAGGACCCAAAGTGTCGGGGTCATTTGGGCAGGGCTCACCCAGTGACCCTGGGACTCTTCTCCAAAGAGACAAAAGAGAGGCTGGTAGCTCAGGGTTTGAACATTGCACATACGACTGAGTCGCTTTTGGGTTCAATGACCCTACTAAAATTACTGAGGTGTCAAGAATGATCAGGGTCAATGGGAGGACTGGTTAGAGCCCTTTTAGGCAGTAAATGACAGAAGGCTCTGTGCAGGGGTCCGGGAGGTGCCACTGCTCCTACAGCAAGAGCCTTGGAGGCCTCTGCAAATCCCTCTCATTCAGTTACATTGCTCAGTTTCCAGCCTCTCTGCTTACTCACAATTATTTGTTTTTTGTTTCTCTTCTGATTTCCAGGCAAAACAGTGAACAGTTGAGTTTCCTTGTTTCGAACACCAGTGAAGTGCATCTGTGGATGCACATGATGGGAACAAGGCGCGTCTCTCATGAATACTGAACCCAACTCCAAGTTTCCCTTAATCGAAGCCCACCAAAAATGCAATTTCCTTCCAGCAATGACAAGACCTTATGAACATGGTGTGTACCATGAATCAGAGCAGATCTACCCCAGTGCAAGCTCCTCAGCGTGGGTCTACAGAAGACATCCCAACGTGCTTCCATTCAGGGATTGCCAGCAGTGCTGGGTCACTGAGGCTTAAAGCAATACCAGCAGGAAGGTGGACTCAGCAAAAGCATTTAGTGCTGTAATTGCCCTGGGCTAGAGAAATGCACATGGCCAGTGTGTGCATCACAGCTGACTGATGGTGTTGTGCCCAGCTGCTGCAGCTCTGTGGCCCCTGAGCTTTTCCTTCTTGCTGCCACTGGATCTCACCTGTGTTCCAGGTCAGATCCACAGCTAAAATCAATTTCCTTTACTCGGATGCACAGAAGAGCAGAAATTCATACCAGGGAGACCGAAACCAGGCCTCCATGCACCATGAGCTACAGGTCTGATAACGTTCACTGACATTGCTGTGATAGCTTTTTTCTTCCCGAGGCTCCTAAGTATTCCTGCTCTTATTATTTTAATTGACCTCTGAGAAAAGAGCAGTGTCAAAACAGGAGCTCAGATTACCAAAGTTATTATCCTGTTGTGTACAATGAGTGATTATTTTATATATATATATGTATAAATCCTTTTTTGTTTTTTGTGAAGGCAGCAGTTCAATAAATAATTAATGTTTCTTAATCCTGTAGCTATTTCTCTCGCTGTAAAAAATTAATTGGTTTTCCATCATCTGTTTCCCTCTAACCTGGAGGTATCTGGCACAGTGCTCGTGCCCCTGCTTAAACATGCTCCTTGTACTCTTTGTCATGCCCATGGTACAGAATCTGGGGATAAACAAACTAATCAGAGATATTAGAGGCACCTCCAGGAAGATTTAGTCATCGTAACACTTTGCGCTTATGCAGCATCCATCTGTCTGGGAATAATTAAGCCTCTCAACCCCTGATGAGGTAAATGCTGCGCTCATTGGTGTGCAGGCTGGTAAACAGAGTCACACAGAGGTTACACCGTTTGCCCCAGACCACACAGTAAGTGGGTGGCACTGCCCAAAAGGGAAGATTTCCCCACTTGCCGTGTCGCTACGAAGTCTCATTGCCTCTGAGATGTGCTAAAGCTCAGGGTGAATGTGGATGGATTGCAACTTGTGCACCAGCTCCAGGAAGCTCCTGGCCAGTGTTTGGTGTTTAACATCTTGGAAATGCCACACGTGGACACAGGCAAAAGGAAGAATGGTTCTTAGGTTCACACCTCCAACTGACGAAGGACAGCCCAATAGTGGAGGGGAAGTGAACTCACTCAGAGTTCCTGGACAATCCTGTGCTGAGCTAAGGGCTTGCTTCTGTCTGCTGGTCGTGCACCTGGCCCACAACGTGCCTTTTCCTCAGCGGGGACACAACCAAGAACACAGGACCAAGGCTGTATCAGGGCTCCAGGCAACCCAATCACCCTCATGAGCCCCAGCTGCACTCAGGGGCTAATTTGTGCTTTGCATCTGCAGCCCGTTGCTGCTTACTCCTCCTCCTTTTATCGTGGGTCCTACATCACAGCCACCAGCTCCACCGCCACATGGAACAGCAGCAGGGAGGTAATCTGTGCTGAGCCACAGGCTTAAGCTAAAAGTTCAGAGAAAAAGGTATTTCACTGGAGGGAAAAGGACTTGCTCTTGCTGCTTGTCAACTTCTTTCAGTGCTTCAGGGCTGCCTTAGTCTGCTCCCCAAAGCATCCCTGCTCTTCTTCTATGAATGTTATTTAATAAACTATTTTAAAATGTCTTTTGATCTCCTTGAGCTTTCAGCCCCTTGATCCCAAAGTTTGCAGGCTGACAGGGGAGATGGGAAGCCCCTAAAGCTTCTCAGCAGCTTCTCAAACAACCTTCAAGTGTTTGCTGGCGGGTGGCTTTGGGACATCAGCTTATTGCTCCCCTACAGAGCTTCTCAGCTGCTTGCAGGCACTGAGCATCCCATGCACCAGGAGAGCACACTGCATTCATAAATTCTTCTGCATTGCTCATGATAGCAAAGCTCTGCCTGAAACTTCTGCTTTGCCCTCGAGTGCATTGCTGCAGGTTGCAGGACAGTGCCATGTAGCAAGGAGCTACTGCCCCCACTTAATGGGGAAAAGTGTGGAACTGCAGAGGGAAATTACAACTGCTGGTGAGCTGGAAAATGTGACTTTTGCACCACGTAGTTGATGTCCTGGCTATGTTTCCTGGACTGCAGAGAGGTGTGCTTTTAGGTCTGGTGGCTCCTGTATCTTAGCCATTGGTGCTGGCTGAAATGGCCATCACTGCTGTCACTTCCCTGGTGTCATGGAGCTAAAAAGGGGAATGAAAACTGTTATTTCAGGCTCCTGTTGTCTTGCATTAACCATTGTCCTTGATCCCATCTCTCATGGGAGACAGGGAGGAGAGCTTACTGCCTGCACGGGCTGAGGACAGCAGCTTGCTGTGCTGCCTGGGGGACACTTGGTGTCTGTTCATGAGCAGAGTGTGCCCGAAAGAGTTAACTGATGGGAAACGAGAGCCAGTTCAGCCTAGGGGAGCTAGCAAGTACAAGCATTTTCCTATGTGAAGCTTTATTTAATTATGTCTGATGAAGGCTTCAGTGGGAGCCATCACTGCCATTGCATTTTCTGGAGCAAATTCCTTCGCTTTGATTTGTAATCTGCTAACATCCCTACTGGCCAATCTTGCACAAACAGCCCCACGGGCTGTAAAATCAAATGGAAAATGTGGGCTCACATGGCACAGCTAGAGTCTGAGCTGGAAGGGTGTGACAGGGGAGGCCAGGAGGTGAGAAGGTAAAGATTCATGCTCGAAACTACGTCTGCACGTCTGGACCAAGCTCTCACAGATGTCTAGAGATCAGGTCCCATGGCTCGCCAGCTGCTTGTCACAGATTCAGCTGGATGGTCCCAGTGTCCCTCAGCCCCACGGGACACTGCTCTACAAGAAACATCTCAAGGTGTTTCCTCTTGAGACATCTCTGCAGCACTAAAGGAGGGGTGCTGGGGCTGGTGCAGGGCACATGTGATGGCAGAAGCATCGGTCACCTGGGTGAGCTCAGGCACAGTCCTCATCCTGTGTCAGGAGTGTGAAGAGCGCAAGAACCCAACCCTGGGCATCTGGGATGCTCTCTGTACAAACACGGCACTCTGACACAGAGCAGGCATTGGACCAGCAGGTTGTAGATATTTCTTGGCCAACTGTTGGCCAGCATGAAGGTTTTGAAAGCAAATGTATGCAGATCTGTATTTCAGACCCCACCAGTTGGTGATGGCTTTGCAATCCAGCATGCAGGAACTGGTTAAAATAGACAAATGATTTTACAGTCAGAAGCAAATGCAATGAACATCTAGACCAGCTTCTTGCTAAATCCAGTCCAGAAAATAACATATTTTCATTCCTATTAGGTTCGTTTATAACATCACATTTGAAGTGAAGTCTTATCTGGAAAACTGGCAAAATACCTTGTGCTACATGAACTCTTGATCTGGTGGTTAATTAATGTATTACCATTTACATCTTTCTGCTAATCCCACTTTGCTTTGTGTCCTCGAAAGGCTCGGATCACGATCCTGCACAGTGTAACCCACAGAGACAGCAGTGTTTCCTGGTAGGAGCCGAGAGATCACAGCATCATTCCCCACGGGAAAACGGGTCCAGGAAACCTCACTGAGACACAGGCTGCATAGACTCATCCCAGATATATTTATATATTAAAACGTAGCAGAAATTACATATGCTAGCATAAATAACTGCATTTACTCATTACTCATACTTTGCCTTTGGAATTTTCTTTTTCTTTTTTTCTGCTTTACAAGAGGAGCAGTAGCAGTTACAGTAGGGAGCAGTCATACTACAGAGCATCCATCTAATTACATCTCAATTTAATTATCGCCCTTCCTCATGGCTCCATTCTAATGAGGTCTTCAGGTTGTTACAGCTGGTGATGAACTGGCTTTAGAGGTGTTATCTGCTTTCCACCTGAATAAGAGCCATTCAAGCAGGGACCAGAGAGGGCCTTTAAAAGGGAGGCACGCAGCCTCTCTCTGCCTTGCACACAAAACAACCCAGATTGTGAAATGCCTTTTGGAAAGGCAGATTAAAAAAATTAAACAGCCACAGGGCACCCAGGTTGGTGGATGGGTTCCAGAAGCATTAGGTCATACATTATTATTTTTTTTTCTCACTCCCAAAATACTCCGGCACTTATCCAGCGATTATCAAAAGTCACTTTTTATAGAGTGGGTGTCTTCTACAGCACAGCTCTCCGAATTTTTTTCCATTGGCTTTGTTCTCTGATTTCAAACCTTTTCTTTCTTTCTTTATTTTACATTAAGGCGGAATGGCTCTAAAGGCAGGAGCCAGATTTCCCTCCAGATCACCCCAGCATAAACAAAAAATGGACACCCCTAAGGTCTGTGTAGAACCATTAAGGTTGGAAAAGACCACTGAGATCACCAAGTCCAACCATCAGCCCATGGGCCCATGGAGAGGTGGCTCACATCTTTCTGCTCCTGAACAAATTCTTCACCATGGGAGCAGGGCACACACCTCGCTGTCCTTGCCTGGCATGTGCTGTGGCCTCTGCCACTTAGGGTTTGTTTTCTGTTGACATCCCACAGGCTAAATTAGCAAGTGGGGAAGAACCTCCTCCTTCTCATCTAAGTAATTATTCCCCTGGAAAAGCATGGACCCAATTAACATTGCAGTGAAATTGTGGAATTTGCCCATGGTACATTACTACACTGAGCAAAAATCTGTTACAAATGCAAAGTGATGGCATCACTTTCAGCCCAGGGAGTGTTGCTAAAGTGCAGCCTGGCCCAGGAGCCAGTCATGCTGTGCTTTATAATGTGCATTTCGACTGGAAATTGAGGGAGATGAAGTGGCTTAACAACAGCCATAGGAGTCAGTGGCAGAATCTGGGGGAAAAGTGCCACTAACAGAGGGCTGATGAGCTCAGAGAGCAGGGTCTGCATTAAGGCAGCACAGCAGCCCCAACGATCTTGTCTCAGTGTGTAGGAGCAGTTCTGAGCAGCAGTCCCATCTTCTGGCTGCTCATCAACATCCCGCCCCAACGGGTGCGATGCAAATGGCAGGGTGACCTCACTTGTTCCTAACAAGGGATGAAGTGTACTGACCAGGTGTGTCACTGAATATCTGTGGATATCGTTTGGTTTCAAGACTTCTAAAGTCAGCTACAGATTTGGGGGCAGAGTCCATGTATGTAGTCTTAATCCTAGTTCTTACTTCTAGACATTGTTCCTACTGAGTTACCTTACCTTAATGACGGATTAAAACGCAGGGCTGCTCTCACGATGTTTGCTGTTGGCTCTGGTGGTGTAAGATCTGCAGAGTGGTGAAGTGCATGTCTAGCTACAACCATCTGCTCCAGCCCCAGTACTGACTGCATTGTGCCCAAGTGTTTCCTAGGAACTCTGGCAATGACAGAAATCAGGGAGGAAGAGTGACCTCCAATCGCCATCCAACCTACCTGCAGCCTCAAGATGCGAAGGCAGAGACAACTCCATCTAATCCACATGTGACACTTTCATCTATCCTGTTCTTAAAAGCTGTCAATGGCTCAAACTCCTTATTCCTGCAAGGAATCTTTTTTTTCATTTACGTGTTTCCTAAGGATCAGCCTGAACTCCTTTTCCCCAGTTCAACTATTCTCCTTACTCATCCCATCAAGAGTGAAGCAACAAGCTATTTCACTACCTCTCCTCAATATTTTGCATGGCTTCTACCTTTCTCTCCCTCTCCAACTTCCCTTCTCCCAGCCCCGTCTTGCTGCCTTCCCCCAGATGCCATGTTTTCTAGGCTGCTCATCAACCCTGCTGCTAATTGTGTTGCATAAAGCAGATGGATGATTGTCCTCAATCCACAAATTGAAATTCTTTTAAATTCAAGTAGATAATTGAAGCTCACTGGATCAATAGCAGGTGATGATCTAATGTATTGACTACAGATATCTATCTGAGTAGCAATGGGTTAGTCATCGATACGTAAATATAAGGGTAATCGCTTGTGGCCACAGACAACCTGGGCTTACAACATCCACATCCAGGTCAGCCACGCACGTAATCTGGGCTCCTGCTGAGTCTGCAGGTGATGATGGGGGCTGAACCAATACCAGACAAATCCCCACGACTCTCCTTGCCTTGAACTGGAGACTGTCTCGGAGCAATTACACATTCATGTCGTCCATCACTGGAGGCTGTCACAGGCTGCTGAGCCACAAAAGCTGTGGATTCTCCCATGTTTCATATAGGGCTCATCCAATCCCTCAGCATGGCATTAAAAAACTTTTTTCCCCGCTGAGGCAAAACTGTAGTTGCCTAAAATAACTGAAGGAATCTGAACTACCATCTCTCTCCGATGCCTACAAAGACAGCCTAAGCCCTGACGTTGAACAGGGAGGGATGAATCCAGTGAGTGCAGTGGGAATTGGGTATGCCCAGTGAAAATCTTCTCCCAAAGTCCCTACTACTTCCATCCATAGTCCAGGCTGTGTTACCCATTCTGCACCTTTCCACAAGAGCTGGGCTGCACGTTTAAAGCATCGAATCCAGGAGCTTACAAGCCACAGGGTTTCTTCTTCTCCTTAAGTAGGCGTTGAGACATGGGAACCTGAACGCAACCCAAATAGCCTGAGATCTATCTTGTGCTGTGACGTGGATTTAAAAGAGAGGGGAAAAAAAAAAGAATATATTAGCAAACAAAATATTAAGTCATTCACATTTTCTGCAATTAATTTATCTGTCATCAATGGGCTCATAAACTATTTGACTCTATGACAGCTTGGAAAGAGAAGATGCCAGCTCTTCCTGCAGGTGTGCATCTGGTTGGGAAGACATCAGCAATGGTACGTGCAGGGAGGGAGACAGAGGGGTTGTGAAATAAGATGGGAGTGAAAGGGTTGGCAAAAATGCTGGCTAGCTGCATTTGCCCTCCTTACAGATGGGAAGGGAGATTTGAGAAAACCCGGGCTTCAAACATCTTTCCCCAAAGTAGGCTGAAAGCCCCTTAATGCAGAGTTTTATTGATCTGGCCTCAGGCAATGAACCTATAAAAAGAGGCCAGAGCACTATGGAAATGGTTTAGCACATTTCCCATACTCGATGTGATACTTAAAATATGTATTTAGCACCAGATATCTGGTGCTTACTTGCCAATGTGATCATAAATCCTCCTGATTGCCCTGGCAGGCAGTTTCCTTTAGGCTTTTGCATAGCTGCTCTTCAGAGCTCCTCCGATGGCACTCGTAGCGTGAAGTCGGTGTTTTGCAGATGTCAGCAAGCTGAAAGTGCATGGAAAAGTGACTTGGTGGCTTTGGGCTGCTCTGTGGGTGTGCTGTTGGCACATTTCTCCCAAAGTAAATAGCATTGCCCTGGAGAATCCCAAGCAGCCGTGCATGTGAGTGCTTGCAGGCTGCCCCATGACATGAATCTTTTGGGTGAATTTTGGAGGGAGAAACATGAGTGTGACAATAGGGTGGCCATGAATAAATGCATCTCAGAAGATGTCAAGCAAAGTGACCTGAGCTACTTCCATCCCTCCTGCTTCCCGTGTTTCCTTTTGTCCTTAAGTTGAAATTAATTCACTAAGTTCATATGCTGTGATCATGCAGCTCCTTCATCCCTCATGGGCAGACTGTAGGGTTGTGGCAGCTTCTCTTGCTTTGGCAGCATAAGGTTCCAAACAAGCACCTGCTGTTTTCCGTTTTTCTAATGAAACTGGTGCTGGATGAAGTGATGCCCAAGAGATTGAGACGCTTCTGCATTCAAATGATAAAAAGCTTTTCTCCACTCAGTGCAGAAGAAAAATTTGGGAGGGGGGGGGTGGCAAGGGGGCAGGGGGAGGGTGGAAGCAAAGCTATTATAGCCACAAAAATAAATAAATCATGTAGAAAAGTCCTGACTTGAAATCTCTGTGGAAAGAAAGAGCAGGTAATGAATCTCAAGGGCTAAGGGGTTGGTAGCAGCAAGCAGAGCCCTGGCTGCCTCCTTGCCTCTCTTTCAGCAGAAAGTGAAGGGAGAAGAAAGAAGTAGGGGGCAACGCTGCGGTTTGGGGGCCAGTATGGGAACAATCTGCAAACAGATTTGGATGTGTGAAATAGTGAGTGAATTAATTCCTCCTGAAGCCCAAGCACAGCTGAGGATGCTGCAGGCTGTGAGCTGAGACGTTTAAAGCAAATCTGCCTGCCCGCAGAGCTGCCCGTGCTGTGCTTTCAGTACTGTTGGACATTTGCTGCCCTACAAAGCTCCATTTTCATGTGTTGTTATGTGAGTTTACATCCTTGTGGGCCAGCACAGAGCGGGTTGTGCAGGCAGCCAGACTCCTACCGTGCTCCAGCTCCAGCCTTGTGTGTTTGCTACCAGGTGCGATGCGGTCCCGGCTCCCGCTGCAGCACGCAGAGACATCTAACGGCCCCAGGAGACACTGCAGGCGTTATCTGCAGCACGCAGCATCCTGCCCGAGCAGTGACCGGAGCAGAGGAGCTCAGCCAGTCCCACCGACCCGCAGTACAGACAGGGCGAGAGCTCCGTGCTGCCTGCAGGGATGGGCCATCAACCAACCAACAAACCAACCAACCCACCTCGGAACTCAAGAGGTAAACGTGTCCTGGGCTGCAGAGGCTTTGAAGCAAGCCCCTGGGAGATGTTGTTTCTGCACTGTGGTTTTCGTGCTTCTCTAAACCCAGCTCATGCAATGCACAGTGGGGCAGGGGGATGGTGGAGGGATGCCCACATGGATCTGGGCACAAATTTTGCACAGAAAAACCCAGGTGGAACATGCAAGTGCTTCCCACCGACCGCTGACTGCAGTTTTACTGTGTGCCCAGCTCATGGGCATCCCACCCGTGGAAACGAATTAAAGAAAAACAGGGGGAAAGGGGAAGAGCAAAGAACCAACACAAGGAATTTCACTCTGCAAATACGGAAACGTCTCGAACGTGCCACTGGCGTGTTGCAGCAGACAGCCTAAGCTGAGGGAAAATTCTTTGGCAGTGACATCAATTCAGCAGTAAGTAATGCATTTTCTAGGGCTGAGATTCAATTTAAGGTCTCTCCAGTGAGTGGAGTGATTGAATGGTATTTAAAAAAAAAATAAAAAGGAGCCAAGGAACCAACAAGTGAGACCACAATTTAAAAGTTGTTTTTCCCTTTTGTCCCCACTTTGTGCCATGTTGTCCTGAAGTCTCCTAGAGCTGCCTTGAACTTGGCTTTCTAGAAATTGCCACCAAATCCAGAAGCTGACAGTCATGTTTTTAGATGCTGAGTTACTGATCTGGACTTTGAGGATCCTGAGCTTCTTCTGTCAATGTGTTGGGATCCAGCAGAAGCCACAGGCTCCCTGAGTGCCAGAGAAGGAGAGCAAAAAGGACAATTTTGAGCTGTGCATCCTGGAGAAATATGTCCCAGAACAACCTTTTTACTCAGTAAATTGTGCAGCTTTTAGCAGGCAATGGTTTATAGCATTGCTAAGCTGAAACTTACCCCTGCTTAATAACCCTCAGCAAATCTCTCCTCTAGAAACTGTCATATTTGTTCATTCCACAATAAAAAAAAATTAGAAATTGCCATGATTTTACAGGGAGCTCTCACTGCCTATGAATTTAAAACTAGCCTAGATAATGCTCTGGTGAAAAGGCAGTAAAAATAGTTTTCTGCCATCAAGGGAAGGGCTTAAAAGTTTATTTTCTTGCTGAGTGACTGGAGTTAGGCAAAACCCATCCCCAAAGGTTTCATTGCTGGTGATGCAGCTGTAGGGATTGCCAAACACATACTCAACAGAAGACTCGTTTTCTAAAAATAGTGATTAGATCGTTCACTCAGTCTCTCTCTTGATCCAAATCAAGTCTGAGGACAGATTTGGAGCTGGTGTGAAGGGAGGGGGTGCCACTGAGCTGAGCACTTTCCACCAGCTCTGGCCTCTCACCTGCTGTGGGCTTGGAGAAGCGCAGCGACCAGCGCGTTGGCACCACCAGCTCCCCATCTTTACTCATGGCGTGGTTTCTGCAGAAGCACTGCTTCGTGCCTGGCCACACAGGGGTCAGCAGAGGGTGGGAAAAGGGGATGTAGCTCATGTAGCCTCAATTGGATGCTTAATTGAAGATGGTTGAAAATGAGATCGTAGCTGGTTGTCTTGACTCTGCTGTGAAGGGAGATAGAGGGAGGTTGAGCAGCAGCTCGTCCCAGCGCTTACAGACACATCCCTCTGGCCAGGGTGAGCTGATTCTGGTGATGCTCCCTGGGTTTTGTACTGCTGTGGGTGTCTGTGTGGACTGAGATGGTTCTGCGGTGGTTTGCAGCTGGACTGGGATGGTTCTGAGGTGGCAAGGGGACTCCAGCAGGTGCTGGAGGCTTTTTCTGAGCATCCATTCCTGAGCATAGGTCCCTTCCAACCTGAACCGTTCTATGATTCTATGCTCTCCAGTTCCACAGTGTCACTTTCACGTGAGCTCAGCTTCTGGGAGATGTGAGCACCTTGCAGACAGTGCCAGGTGAAGATGTAATCTGGGTCTGGGTGAGAGCTGATGGTTTTTCAGAAAGAAGGGATGCAGAGGGACTGGTCCAGATGCAGTACAGCATCTGACCTTGGGGAGGGGAGGTGACGTGGTCCTTCAGGTTGGCGCACACCATGGGACAGGACGTAAAAGAAGTTTCCACAGCTGAACTGCAACCCGCTCCTGAGATCTTCATCTCTCGTTGTCTCTATTCACGTGCAATCAGAAGGGATTTGGGATCAGATCTACTCTGACACTACCCCAGGCAAAACAGAAGTTGAGTGCAGTGTTTGTTTGGGGTGCTTGTTGCAATGTTAAGTGGCTGCAACGTAGAGCACATCACAGCTCCACGCTGCAGCTGAGCTTTGCCTGGTGAGCACAGAGGTGCCTGGAGGCACCAGGGATGGGGTCACCTCTCGAGCCTCCTTACCTTGCTGGTGACCGCAGTAAACTTATAACCCAATAAATGGAAATGTTGGGGGAAAAAGTTACAATAACACCACCAGGATTGGATCAAAATAAAACAAGTGCTGGAGGAAAACCTCATTTAGAACTCAACCAGCACTGTATAATTCATCTCTCTCTCACGGACCCCATTTTCCTGCCTTGTGCTTCGATGACTGAGCCATTTTGGTTTATAGAGCCTTTGGGTAAAAGGGGGTGGGGGGAGAAACATTGCTTAAAAAGTGAGTCAAAGGCTCCAACATGTGTTCTTGGCGACTTGAATTCAAGATGAGGGTTTTAGACTTCCCGTGGGAGCTCCCTTTCACAGCTCTCCCCTAATCCTCTGGAAATCGCCTGTTCCCCACAGCTGTCGGCTCGCCAGATCAACTGTTTGTCCAATTATTCTTGGCCGAGATGGCGCGGGCTGCCTCAAAGCTGCCGGCTCCATCCCTCGGCCCACTTCAATCGCCTTCGGAGGAGCCTGAGCCCGTTTGAAGGCCGCCGTCCTCCTCGCAGGGCTGTCCCCGCTGCCGCCCCCGCGTCCTTTTTATCTCGCCTCGACATCCCGAGGGCGGCCGGCCATGCTCCCGGTGTCGGAGTGGCTGAGCGAGAAAATAATTACAAATGAAAGAGAGATTAGCAGAAGCTGTTGCGACAAATGCTCCCGAAATGGTTTGTGGAGCGCCGGCGGTTGCTTCTAACAGGAGAAGTCAGCTGCAGCTGCCGTCCCTATGGCAATGCAGAGAAACACGGGCCCCGCTGGGACCCTGCTTGAAAGCCTGAGACCCGACAAACCCCGGTGCGGGGGGACGGGATGACGGGCCGGGGCAGCTTCACGTCATGCAAATGGACTGGTAATTAGTGCAATTTTTTTCACATATGTTTCCCCTTCTCTGCCTCCGTCCCCCAGGCTTGGCTTTGGCAGAAATGTCCAAACCCATCTCCTAAATGGCTCGCAGCTGCTGAAAGACAGCTCTCGCCTGGTGCCGAGAGGAGCCGAAGCCTCTCCAAAACGAGCATGCAGCTCCCTATGGTTTGTCATGGCTTTGGGTAAGGCTCATTTCAGACTGCCAGAACTCCCCCTATTTAACCAAAAGATCAGAGTAACACATCACCAATATGGACAGGTTGTTGTACACGCGGGAAAGGTCTTTGATGGCCATTGAGTGAGACTGTAAATAATTCATTCTCCATGCGGAGAGCTTCTGGTAAGTTGTTCCTACTGCACACAGGGCTAAGAGCACCCTGTGTGCATCCCCAGGCATGGCATGGCCCACAGGTGGGTGTATGTGATGAAATGGCGTGAAATGGGCACAGGTTGTGCTGCAAGAGACCATTGGTGGAACAGCGTTGTCCTTGATCAGGTGGTGATGGATGAGCCAACCCCGTCCTGGTGCGGAACCCCGAAATGAAAATCTGTGGCTGCTTCTTTGCAGACAGGAGGTGAACAATGAGTGAGAGCTGTGAAAGTGGCATTCCTGACTTTGATCAGCATGCCAATTGTATATATATTATGTATATATATTTCCAGGGAAGTGGTAGAGTCACCATTCCTGGAGCTTTTCAACAAAAGGGTAGATGTGGCACTGGGGGACATGTTTTAGTGAACATGGCGGGGATGGGTTGGCCGTTGGACTTGGTGATCTTAGTGGCCTTTTCCAACCTTGATGATTCTATGATTCTACAATATATATGTTTTAAATTCAGGACCAACTGAAGTGTCTACTACTTCTGGGAAACGGAAGGAAGCGTTATTTGGGGCGAAGCACACAGCCACTGGCTCTGTTACATGCAGTCTGCTCATTATCAATATCTTAGGGAGGCTGACTTGGGGGCTAAATACCTGCACTGAAACTGGGTAGTGGACAGGGAAGTCACTGGGATGGATGCACTGCTGGCAATTGGAAAGTTATTGTGGGAAATGTGCTGGTAGGTGCTCTGGTGGCTTGCAGAGAAATGACACAAAGAAGAGAGAGCGTAAATCTGGAAGAGTTGCCCCAGTTGAGGATCCCTTAGTTGTTTTTGCTGGCAATTTGGAGCCTTCTCTCTTGGGCAAACTGCCTTTGAGTTAGGTGGGGGCTGTTTGCAGGAGAAAATTAACACCCCGCTGTATCACTTCCCAGGGCTCAGCTGAAGGACTGTGGAGCAAAGGGTCCCTTTTGCTGGCAGAAAGTAGGTCCCTAAGCTTTGCTGCTGCCTTCTCACCAGGCTCAGAAATGGGACCATCAGGAGGGGGAGCAATCCAGCAGGCAGAGCAGGATTAGAGTGCAAGCAGGAGGCCAGGACAGCACCCTTCTGCTGCCCATCCAGCTCCAACCAAAGGGACTAAGGGCTGGGCTTTGCTCAGGGCTGACAAACTTGGTTACACTCTAATCACCAACCCTTATGCTACAGGCAGCAGCAGAAGTGTTGCCTTTTGGCTTGGAGATACGGGCAAGCCCTTAACAAGGCACAAGGCGTTGTCAAAGCCTGCTCATCCCGTGGGATTAGGAGACGCTCGTGTCTCCCTTTTTCTCCATATTTCCAAAGGCACAAGGGATGTGCAGCCCCGAGGCACCCGCCTGGCACTTTGATGTGCCCGCGGGGACAGCTGGGCTGTGCCACAACCCCCCCGGCCCTTTGGGCTAAGCCAATATTTTAAAATAGTCCCCCCCTCCCCAACCTGACGGTGACAACTGCGCAATTATTTTAGATGCTGTTTACGGACNGGGAGATGGTGGGCGAAGGGGGCTGGGGGCAGGGGGGGCACTGAGTGGTTTTCAGCCTAATTAGCAGACCCTTTGGTTCCCATAGGGTAGCTAAGGATGGTGGGTAGAGAAACCCTTTATGCGTAAAAAAGTTGCAGCACCGAAGGCTTTCTCCTCTTTGGCGGCAGAGCTGGTCCTCGGCTTTCTAAAAGAAATTATTATTATTATTTTCAGATCTGGAACAAACTTATACAGTTCCCTGTCACCCTAAAGCCATCTTTGGTAAAACTGTGAGTAATCCAGAATCTGCAAGCAGGTACTGGTCATTCGTTGTCTCCCACCCAACAGGTGATGCACTTTGAGATTCAGCATTAGGCAAGCTCAGACCCCAGAATGGAGCTCAGCATGGGGCGGGGAGCTCAGCCACGGACCTCACTGCTTCCCAGCACGAGGCTGTGCAGCGAAACGCAGCTCTGTCCCACGCTCCATCCCAGGCTGCAGGAGGGCACGTTGCAATCCCCCCCTTTTGTGGGATGCTTTGAGCCTTTTCTCATTTGTTTTGATGCTGAGCGTGAGACCATGCCACCTCCTTGCTGGAAAAGTGCTGCACCACACTCCACGTTCTGGGACATGGATGGAGACTGTGTGATCCCCCCTCGTGCCTCAGTTTCCCCATGGATAAAAGAGAGGTTCAGGTGCACAGCTCTTTTATTTCTCTTCCCTGTGGAGGAGACAAAGGAACACGAGGACGTGTGGGAACACAGCATGATGCACCCCGCAGCCCCGAGCATCCCCGGGAGCCGCTCCGCGAGCCCCCAGCACCCCCTGGCGGTGCTCATCCTCACGGGGGGCCGCGGTCCCTTCCCGACAGCGCAAACCCTGCCCCGTCCTCCTCCTCCTCCTCCCCGGGGTGGATGTGCGGGGCGGCTGAACGGTGACCCTGTGCCATCCGTGGGGGCGATGCGTCCGCCCCGTTCTCCGGGTCCACGTTGTTGATAAAAGGCAATTTTGGGGATTGCTCGGAGTGTTGAAAATCAGCGGAAATTGTAAATGTTTGCTCAGGAGTGCGAGGAACGGAGGGCAAAGGATGGCGGCTCGTGACGTAGAAGAGGAAGAAATGAAAGTAATTATCGATATTAACTACGACGCTTCCCAAAGCCGATTAAAAACAGCGAAGAGCTTGGCGTGAAAGCGTGAAAACGACGTCCTGATCTTCCCCATCTGCTCCGAGGGAGCGCCCCGCACCTGCCCGTCCCGATGGGGCCTCCCCCGCCCCGATGGGGCCCGGCGGTGCCGACCCGCAGCGCCCGAGGGGACGCGGCCGCGGGTTCTGCGGCGCGGCGCGGCCGGGCGGAGCGCGGTGACATTCCTCCCTCTGCCACCGCGGTGTGCCCGTGCTCCATGCACTGCGCCATGGCAGCCCGAGGGGGGAGGAAAACCCAAAACCCTCTGGGAGGTTTTATTTTGCTTTTGTTTTATTGTTCTTTTTAATCCCCTTACCGTTTCCCACAGACTTTTGTCCACTCTGCCATTTCACCAGCCTCCATCACCTCTCTGCATTGCCCTTAGTGATCTTTCACTGTTTTCTCTCTCCCCACCTTCACTTTCTCTTACATTTCCCTTGTCTGACCGCATTATTTTATTTTAATGATTATTTTTCCTGTCCCTTATTAATCACTTTTGCCTTTCTGCAGTGCTGGCACCCTGCTGGGACGGATGCAGTTGGAATTGCATCATGGCTGAGCTCTCCCTACTTTCATTCAGCCCCAGTCCAACCTTATCTGTTATCACCGGCTTGAGGGCTCAGGTCTGCTCAGAGGGGTTTACAGAAACCTTTGCTTTTTGCTTCACTTACATTAGCCTTTTTGGCCAAGTTGTGCCCCAAAGCAATCCCTTCTCGATGCACTGTGCTGTGGATGTGCTCGACTTCGGGTCTCATTTTGCCATCTGACAAACTGAACAGGGTGCTGGGAAGGACTGAGTCACGCTCTGAGCACAGCTCAAGGACCCCCCCCCACCTCCTTGCAGTGGGCTCAGCACAAACGGCCCCGAGCACTGCGTTAGGATGGGAGTTTTGAGCAAGAGATGGGGGATTTCTCATTTCCTAACATCCTCTATCAGCCTGCTTTCACTGATCCACAATTTGAGATCCACCCCTCTCCACTAGGCATGAAATACTGCTCTTGGGTTGTGATGATCCATTTGGGGATTGGTGCTGCAGTGCTGCCTCATCCTGCAGTGCCGCAGCACGGAGATCCCTGGGCCCTCTCTGCCTGAGATCAGCTCGGGGAGGAAACCACTGCAAGGAAATGACCGTCAGCGACTTCGGGGCGTCATTTTCCTCCTCGATTTTAATTTGGCTATCAAAGATATTAATGATCCATCTGGATATATAATTAGCACTTCCCCAGAAGTTAATGAGGGGAGAGGATGCTTTGAAGGGATGCTTCCCCGGTCACTGATGTGACAGGTCTGCTTGGTGCTGTGCCTGCAGGATGCGGCTCCTTTTTGAGGGGCCAAGCCAGATTGTGGGGACCCTCAGGCAAGTTCTGTATGCAGCCATAGCAGGGCAGCAGGGCTGTGCCACGCTTGCTTTCTGCACCCAGAAATCACAGCCCAGCAGCACTGCTCACCTTCATGCTGTGTGTCCCTGTGGCACAGAGCTCTGCCCTGTCCCCTTTGCCAGCACATGGAAATGGAACTCATTTCCTGCCCTTGACACTCCATCACTTCCCCCATTTCCCCGAGCAATTAATTTTGAGCTCCTTCCGAGTCATTTTACACACCCTAGAAAGGGAATGGTGGATTTGGGCCAGTGCTGATCTCATGCCAGGGCAGCAGGATTTGGGCACTCTGCCGGTCGGGACCGCGGCCCTGGTTGGGTTCTGATGCCCATACCGTGAGCAGGGTGATCTGAGCCCGCCCAGGCTCCCACCACGGCAGCCCCACTGTTGGAAAGAGCAAAGCCAGGACAGGGCACAGCCTATGCGTGGTTTCAAGGACGCTGGAGGAACCACCAGGGCTGAACTCTTGCAAAAGTAGAGCTATAAATTAGAGATCACTTTTGTGTATGTGTTTTATTAGGAAATGTTTGCTTTGGACCATGTGAAAGTTGCTGAGGCTGGGCACACACATTCAGCCTAACCACCGGCTCCGGGATGGTGTTTGCTACAATAAATACACATGGACACGTTTCCTACTTCCCCCACCCCACGGGCTCCATGGTTTCGTTCTGCAAATATTTTACAGCGCAAATTTCCTGGTAGGCAACAAACACCAACAGCAGAGCACTGGCTGAGGGCAAATTTCAATTTCAAAGTCAGAGTTCTGCCGGAGCAGCTGAGCTCAGCCCTCCAAGATAAGAGGATTTGCAAACCCAGCGCAGCACCTTGGATTTTCACCATTAATGGAAGAACAGCCCCAAGGTTTTCCATGGCATTTTTGGTGCTTCCTTTACGTTTTCAGACATTGTGTTGTGTATTTTTTTTTTCCCCAAACTTGCTCAGGAGAAGCAGCCCCTCCCCAGCTACATAATCTTTCACATCTCCAAGCCCTCTCCATCATCATTTATTCTCCTCCTATTTATTGCTCCACTCCGCATTCAGGTGTAGGGATTTGGGGTTAAACCTGAAGATTTGACAGTTGGATGTGACGATCTTAGAGGTCTTTTCCAAATGTTATGATTCTGTGAGTCCCAAGTGTCTGCAGCAGGGATGTTGTAACATTACATTCCTTCACCCAATTTATGTGGATTTCTTCCAGGCTCCTGGGACATGAGTTACAATGGCAGCAGGCTCCTAGGGCATTAATGCTCCAATTTAATGGAGGAGCTGCATAGCTGGAGGAGAGAAACACCTGCAGCTTGGCTTTTGTCTCTCCAAAATTTGAATTTTTACAAGAAATCCCGTGTAAGCACCATCACGAGACAGGGTGAGCAGATTGGTTTGATTTTAAGAAGCACCCCTCTTGCTGAGTGCAGGGGGACAGCCAGGCAGCACTCCTAACCTTAGGAAATTCAGTGGATAAATTCACAAATGTGCCCAGACAGTGGAACTCTGCTTTCTCCCCACAAATTCCCTGCAGCAGGTGAATCTGCTCCCGGTGA
This sequence comes from Penelope pileata, assembly GCA_013396635.1. Lineage (NCBI taxonomy): Eukaryota > Metazoa > Chordata > Aves > Galliformes > Cracidae > Penelope > Penelope pileata. The sequence continues at coordinate 100,022 of WBMW01003599.1, forward strand.
TGTCAGGGTGTGCTGTGCCATCAAAGTGAGTTAAGCCAGGGGCTGGCGGGGCTCTAGCACAGAAGGCTGCGTCAGTGCTGCTGTTACAAATAGCGATAATAATGCCTCCCTCCCTCCCAGGGGTGTCGTGGGGGTTAATTATTTAACATTTGTAAAGCACTTGCAGGGCTGGAGATGAAAGTGAAAAGTATTATGAAGAATAAACCATGTTTTATAGGAGGTCTGGTCAGAAAATTGCGTTTGGAGTTGAAATATGGGTTATGATCACGAGTCCCTGGAGGAGCATCCATCACAACCTGGGACGCGTGGAAAATGGAGAGTTTTGGGGAAATGAAGCTGTTTGGGAAAATGAAGCTGTTTCGTGGCCCCCCTACACTGTTACAGCATTTTGGGGTGGGGTGGGGGTGATACCCTGTGCACCCTGTGCAGGGTGGGTGATGCAGGAGAACAGAGAAGGCTGCAGTGATTTAAATACATAAAGATTTAGGGTTCAGGATTCTGCACAAAGCTTTGCCGTGCCCAGCCAGCGCTGCTCCTTGAGTCGGGAAATCACAGCCAGCTTTTGGAGGGAGAAAACTTCCAACGGGACTCGCGGGTGCGGGGTTGCGGTGTGCCCGGCCCCGGCCGCGGGCGGGCGGGGAGGTGCGGGCGGGGGCGGAGCGCAGCGCACCTGGGCGAGGTGCGGCGGCGGCCGGAGGTACCGCG
>WBMW01003612.1:366-76917 GCA_013396635.1 Penelope pileata
AACTGCTCTGGCCTTTAAACCATGCCCAAGTACTATGTGGGAGACTGCTTGGCAACATAAACCACAACAATGCCTGGTAGTACAATGATAATCAGTTTAGAAGATCACTGCTCAGAGCTCAAGTTTAATCCCTGGCTCTGTGTTATTTAACATTATGGATCTACTAAGTACAATCACTGAAAGAGGAGAGCAAACACTCCAGCAGGATACAGAAGTGTCAACATAGTGCCTCTGTGGGTTGTTTTTTTCCCCAAGAATTTTTGTATTACGACTATTGCATCTTTTAAATTTGACTGCACTGATTTTCCTTTTTCTTTTATGCCATTGATTCAGTCAAGAGCCTATCAGCCAATGCAACAACAGAACACTTTCCTCAAAGAGTTCATTACTTTTAAAGCAGTAAACACATTCCCAGGTTCTCTCAAAGCATTGTTCCCCTTTCCCCAGTTTGATCTCAGTAATTTCAGCTGCAGTTTCAGGATATTTTTTGTCTAAATTCAAGCTGTTCTTTCCATCTGAGTCATTCTATTTGAAATGAAAGATTTACAGAAAAGCAATCGAAATGACCAGAATTATGGAAAGATTTTTGTACCAGCAGACACATCATACCTTCAGGCTATGTTTACGTTAGTATATTCAGTAGCATCAGGGAATGGTTCCAGGCACTAGAGCAATTATTTATACTGATGAAATGGGCTATTGGTCCAGCAACACTTTCTCAAACAGTACTGGGTGTGTTCAGGAGGTAACACTGGCAGTAGACCTTTCTCAGTGGGTAATCTGAATGTAGTTACCTTCTTTTGGAGGGAAAGAATATTCAACAAGATGAAGGTATACAGTGCCCATGCTTTGCGATTTTTAAGAACCAGATGGACAAAGTCTTGAGTACCCTGGCCCCAGCCCACAGTAGACCCTCCTTTGAGAAGGAGGTTGGGCTAGAGACTTCCTGAGGACCTTTCCAGTGTGGATTATCCTGTAGTTCTTTGACACCGTACTGTACACAGGAATTACTGTTATGAATAGTAATAGAGATTAAAATATGATAGAAGCATATAAAAAGGAAAGTAGCATAAATAAGATTTAAAAAAAGCAAAAATCATTCAGTGTCACAATTAAAGAATTAAGAGCCACTGAGGGAAATTATTAGATAACAGGATTAAAACAGAGAAAATAATATTTCACATAGGATATAATTACATTGGGCATCTCACTGCTGCGAAAACTTACCAAGGCCAAACATAGAAACAAGTTATAAAAGAATTAACCAAATCATGGAGGATGGTCCACTAGTATAGTTTAAATAGATTAAATAAGATTATCTAGACATAAACATCTTCTCAGGGATATCTGATCTGATTATGCCTGGGAGGATGTATTGAGCATCACAACACATTTGCTCTGTCTTTGACGCGTTATTCCATATGTGTTCACTAGCAATGGGGGTTGAACTAGATTATCTCCAGAGGTTCCTTCCAACCCCTACAATTCTGTGATGACAGGATTCTAGACCACAAAAAACTTTTATCTAAGCCATTGTGCTAAGAGAAATACTGTAGCAGTGAGAAACTTTCCAAAAAACTTCATCTGCCCGATTTCACAGCTGTTTACTTTGCCTTTTATTCATGTTCCTTCCTCTTCAGATTTTATGATTGTTTCTCTTACACCAGATTTCTTTTGATTTGGTAAAGGACATTCTCTCCCTTGTTTGGATGACTACAAAAGAAAGGAACATGTAAGACATCTGCTCATACTTTCTCCCCTTAGGAATGAAAACAGTATTCTTTCATAAATAATTCAGTCCTTCTGGGACAGGTACCTGCTCCACTTCACCCAAGGCCGTCACATAAAGTCAGAACAGTTCTAGGTTTAGCTCAGGGTGAAAACTTTGCAGTTAGAATTTTGTCACTTACTACAGTATGAATCAGCATGAAGAGCAATTTCACTTCTTTTGCTGGGTTTGTTGTGACTTACAAACCCAATCACTGTGTTTGTAATTGAGAAAAGAAATTTGGAAAGATATCTTCTTTGTAAGAAACAGGAAAAGTGAAAAAAAAAAAAGGAAGAAAAGAAAAAGAAAGGAAGAAACTGTTACAAACTACGGCCCTCAAGTCTTTACTCAGTACAGGAAGCCAGAAGTTAATGATCGAGCAGAGCTGACAACCTATGTGTCTATTCAACCTGATCTCCCGTTTTCAAATAAAAGATGTGGCAGTATAGTCAATGGCAATTTCTCCTTCATTCAAATGTTTTCAACTCAAGCCAGCATTGTAGCAAATGCTTTTTTAAATGGTGTCATATGTCATCCCACACAAAAATCCTCCCTAATTCTTCACAGCTAGTGTCAGGTGCAGAGGTGGAGGGCGGAAAATAGTTATCATTCAGTCTCTTACTGCTACCAAAATGGTGCGCAGCACTCAGTGCCAAGAGCTTTCTGGAATGGGGAGTTTGTTTCTACTTTTATGAGACTCCCAATTATACAGTATGCATGCAATATCTCCCATCAAAGCTGGAACCAAGACACCAGTCAAAACAACTCAGTGATTAATTTTAAACAAAAAGCCTGTTTACATGAATAATCATTATTGAATATGCTTAAATACAAAAAGACTGCTCACAATAGTCACCTATTGTAAGAAGTCAATGCATTATGCATTGTTTGAATTAAATCAGGATCTATATTGCAGTAGATTAATCTAGCTGGTGTCTTGCGGATTTTTTTTTCTTTTTTTTTTGCAACCCATCTGCCAACTACAATAGGTAGTAATTTTGTTGAGATTTTTATGCCGAAAAGTTATTAATACCAGATGTTCATTTCTTAGAGTACCCTAAGCACAAAACATTCCATAATGAAAAACAAAATGTTAACAATTACATGTCCAAACTCAGTGGGTTAAAGTTTCCATTAAAATTCTGGGATATGTCCTATGTTTAATGCATTAATTCTTTTTTTCCATCAAGGGAAGCTGAGACAGACTAGGTTTTGTTCTGCTTGAGGGAGAAAGGAAATGTATTCACATCTCCAGCGTTGTTCTTTCTCTGTGTCATGTCAAAAATATCATGAATATAATAGAATTCTGGAGAGGACAATGAAAATGCACAGGTCAGGGTTTTTTAGCAGGGATTCTGGAGATAAGGGCTGCCATGTAGGACCCACATTCAATGAATTTTTAGCTTAGGTTAGCTCTTCATTCCAATGAACAAATAACACATTAAGGAAACAATAGAAATGATAATAAAAAGAAGAAAAGTCTCTTTTCTTAAAAAAAAAAGAGAGACAGCTTAATCAGGGGAGAATATAGGCAAAAGACTGGATCTTCAGCTGCAGTAAATGGATGCAGCTGCAATATTAATTCTAGAGAGATCTTTCTTTTCACAGCTTATTCCCCTCCATTAGTTTTGTTGAAAGCCATTTTACAGCTTCTGTGGCCTGGCTTTGGGAGAGTAAAGCCTGGTTTGTTAACTTCCAGTGAACTGTGCTAGTCCACGCTGTTTAAGATATTGTAGATCTTCCCATTGGAATTCTAAGGCCAAGAACAAAGGGAATTAATCATTGCAGCAGATCATAAGCACCCTGTAGTATGAGAGTCAAGCTCACGACTGTTTTTATTGGTTTGTTTTGTTTATTAAGGTTCTCATCAAGGTTCTCATTACAAGAGTCTGAGTCAAAGCTTTCCACTTCGGACTGCTCTCCATGCCCAGCTTTGCTCTACAAGTTAAGAAGTGGACAGAGCAAGAAGTAATGGAAGCTTTTGGTAATTAAAAATTCTTTCTGTCTTTTAGATCTTGCAAGTACATATACAAGGAAACAATTTTGAAGCTGAATTATATGCTGAAAGCTAAAGGTTACTTTCAGTTGGTAACTTATTCAATTTAGTTTTATGTAGTAATATTGCTATTTTAAAAAGCAAACTACCTGACACACCACAAGAGCAAATTTTCTGGCACTGTTCTCCTTGCTGATTCATACTCTGTTGTTAATTTCTCTTTTGTGTGGATATCTGTTGGATAATCTCCTCTCATTTAATGCACAGAGATTCCATTAACATCAGTGGAAATTTCCCACTTGGAACAAGTGCAGAATTAGCAATAGGTGTTCTTCAATAGCTTCTCCTCACTTTGGATAAACTCTGCAAAGGTCAGATGTTTATCTGAAGCTTATCTGACTCAACCAAGCCGCTGGAGGTTACTAAATATCATAAATTGAGCCTTCTTTAAAAATTGATAGAACTAATCTAGACCTGAACAGAAATACCACAGGTAAAGGTTTTTGCTTTGTTCCAGGTTCAAAAGTACATGATAGTGAAACAAAGTTTCATAAAGAAAGTTCTTTGTGAAATTTGGATGCAAGCATGAGTCAGGAAGTTGGAGACAGAAGGGAAGATATAAGAAAGTTTTCTCTACTTGAACTAATTTATCTCTCCTTATACTGGGTTTGAAGAGAAATATTAAATAATAGTTGAGAGTTCTCCCCAACACGATAACAGTAAGGTCTGTGTTTCTTTCTAATTGATATAAGTTCTCTTCCTAAAATTATGCATTCCTGCTCTTTCACTCTTTCCCCTCTGCTTACTTCCATGTACATCTGTACCTGTGTATAAATGTATGTGTGCATATATGTCAAGATATAATCATTGTTCTGAATAAAACATTTTCTTCACCATAAGATATATATGCAACAGTTCAGTAGGTCTTCTGAATTTTCAGGCAGGCTGTGGCAAAAGGATGTTTTCCTTGAGCAGGATTATTTTTTCTGGTTTACAAGCCTCTCTCCTATCATGATTTTTTTTTTTTTTCCACCAAAAGAAAAAGAATAACATAAAGATTAAAACTGACGCGATGTCTCCTGCAAAACAAAATAAACAGTATCGTAATTCAGTGTGCACTTGCTCAACTGCTCTTCTAAGGTGAAAGGAAAAAATAATTGGGAAGATCCTCTTTCTGGAATGTTTTTTTACCTCCAATTGCACCAAATTGCTATCTTCTCTGTATCTAAAACTTTGATCTGTCTTATTGTAAATACATCTACTTAAAGCATCCCTTCTCTCCTGTATGATTTTTCAACCTTGAATGTTTAGTCTTTTATTATTGTGCTATGCAATGCAGAAGCCTAATCAGAATCTTTAGTTTCAATAGACCTTTTTTACTGTGTTTTGGTTTGCTCGTTCTTTCTGCAGATGTTTGATTTTTTGTTGCATACCAATTTTGGTTATGCAAAATGGCTGTCACACTACAGCCACATAGGGGGAATAAAGGCCACCTGGCCCACTTGGTCCAGCTGTTGCTAGGCCTGTGTTTCCCTGCTCTTTAAATTGGAAGGTGATGCATTCTGTGTTAGAAATTTCAGAGATATTGAAGAGTAACAAACATTAACTCTAAAATGCTAGACTGTAGGCTAGGATCCTCGTGTCTTCTGGGAATAACATTTACAGAATTTTGGAAATACCTCAGGAGCAAAATCACAATCTACAGATGGCAAGTAACCAAAGCTAGGTAAGACTCCCATGCTCATATACATGCAGCGCCTACAGTCTTCTGGAAGTTGTAGGAAATTGTGGCCCATCATGCAAGTATAGTCCGTTTTTTGTTGCTTTAATTCATCCAAGATGTGTGTTTGGTCCCATATCTCGTCTCTAGGGAGGTTGTATCTGCAGTGCTGGTTGTAGGGTTTCTTGATTTATTGCTTTCATTTCAAAATACTTTAGCCCACTGGCTGAGAGCCCTCAAGGTCTACAGATGATCTGTTAGAGCTGTCTTGCTCAGACATGTATGTGAATATTTTGGCCTTTATTTTCTCATGCAAAGGTACTCATGGCACATAATTTGCCATGAAAATATATAGCCTATTGAGTAGGCTAGTAGCTAGTAGGCTCAATAAAGAATAAAATTCTATATTTTAAAATTATACTAAACAAGAAATCTTGTAAAACAGATAGAAAAGTCAAATTTGAGAGGGATAATCCATAGATAAAATTTTTGTTTTAAGAAGTAACTATTCAGAAAAAAAAAAAAACACCTCTTTACCAATATCATCATACAACTTATTGACCAGCTTATCAGAACTGAAGTGGAAGGACAATTATTATAGTTAATTTTACAGGAGTGTATCCACTACTCCAGATATATTAATCTTTTTTCCAATAAAAGATTATAAAATGGATCTGAGAATCTGATTTTTGAGGAAAAAAAAAATCTCCCTCCTCAGAGATATTCAAAAACCAACTGGACATGACCCTGAACAGCCTGCTCTAGCCAACCTTGTTTTGAGTTGGACAAGACAGAGGTGCCTGACAAATTATTTGATTGTGTGATTCTGTATCATTAATAAAACAAATGTACAGACACAGATATTTGAAAGAATTGAAAAAGAGTGAGTGTGTCTGAAAATCCAGCCTTTTTTTCCAGGTACGATCTAATAAAAAGCTGTTCTTTGTCCAGAACTACAGCTCAGAGCTGTAATTCAGCTACAGCAGATCTCTCCCTTATTACTGATGTCTGCGGGCTTTTGTATTCAGACTAATGTAATGAAAGCACCAGTTCCTGGAAGCTTTCTTTGAACATGCCAAGCAAAAGAAGACTTAATAGGAGATTCTTGAATGTGATCTGAAGGATTGTGCTCATCATTTCCTTCATTACCCTAGCTAACAATGAAGTAGAGAGCACAGTTTAGTTCCCACAGCATAAAAAGGACATCCATAAACTGTTAAAAAAAAAAAAAAAATGAGACACAACCAAAATGATAAAGGGATTAGAGAACATCATGTGTGAGGAGCTATTACAGACTCTGAAAATTAAGAGTTTTAAGAAGAGAGAAAAATGAGGAGAGAGCACTTTGTGGACTCTGCACTGATGCATAATAAATAGAAAATGTGTGTACAATGATATCACATCATAAGCATTTTTTATTCTCTCTGCACAAGATGCCAGGCAATGAAGAATCTGGCTTGTGTTAATTGTTTGTACCCTGGTGGGAAAGTACTTTAGAATTTAATTGTGACTTAATCAATTACTCTAAAAATCTAATATACTTAATAGAGAAGAAGTTTATTCTTTGTAGAATGTCTGAGTCATCCTATGGAATTCAATAGCTAGGATGTAATTGTCTATTAAATGCTAGATGATTGGTCTGAGCAAACAACAACCTATTGAATGCTTAAAATCTCCCAACAAATTCTACATAATATTCCTGTATGCATGAAATGCAAAGCAGAAGGACTTTAAGAGGTGTTAACAATGTACTTTAACTAACATATTTTAAGACCACAGTGTAGAAAAACGATGCTGCTTTGGAAAAGGTAAATTGGTGAAAATTAAGCTTATATCCACCTCTGATTCTGCTGATCTAAGTGTAATTGCTGTTTATTTTTCTAACTTAGAAAAAGTAAAGAGCTGAAAGCTTATTTTTACCTATTCTATTTTTGTCTTTATTGTGCTTTTGGGGGATTTTGATTTTATTTGTTTTGTTTTGTTTCTTTGTTTTTTACATGCTATCAAGGTCTGAGTTTTCCCTTGTTCTATAGTCTTGTATTATTTTTTGAAATGTTATTTTAATATTTATTTTTTCTACTCTTCTTTTTCATTTTAATTCTTTCTTCTGCTTCATTTCCATCTTTATTTGGAAATTGGTCAGTCACAGGAATGGTAACCAGCCCAAGCATAAGAACAGCATGTGGATATGATTGCTTAGCACAAATCTTCCTCTGAAATGGCTGGCTGCTTAGGGAAAACTGGATCCTATCCCTGTATGAGCAAAAACATTTAGAGCTGTGATTTCAGTCTGCATTACTACAGATTTGTTGTTCAGAGCTTCATCAAGATATGTATTTGGATGAGTGACAAGGCATTATCCTACAATGAACATATCAATAAATTAATTACTAGCAAGTTCCTGGCCCAATTTTGTACAGCATTAGACAGCATTGTCCCAAATTTTTGCTAGACATTCTCAGGCACTGGGACTAGTGCAGGATAGAGACTGTTCATGAAAGCAATTTGGATGCAGTCACACTGTTCTGGAAGACAAGAGAAATTAGCATATGGATGCAAGCGAGGCGGTAGTGCCTGTGCAATCAGATAACAGGAATTGGCACTATTTTTAATTTAATTTAATTTTATTTTTAATCTAATCTGATTATAAGGATGGTTATTTGTATAATAAAGCCACCAACACTAGATAGGAATAAAACAGGTGGCTGCCTAGAGGTGTATCTGCAGACCTGCTCTCCCTACAAACACAAAGTATGTGTGTTCTAAGTGAAAAGGTAACACTGCAGGCCAAAGGAAAAGAAAGGATGGTAAAACAAACTGGGCCATCTCTTTCAAATTGTTTTCTCCTTCTTCGTTTTCCAGGAAGGCTGCTACTTGTGTTTTCCAACCCACTATCAAAGGGCTAAGGCAGAATTTGGAGACAACAATTCCATTCTCTTCATAATTCCCAAATTTCTCCAAGCCTCACATTTCCAAAGAGATCAATAGCTGAATGATACTTTGCAGGACTGCTCAGTTACTGTTGTGCATGAAGTGTTGTTGTACAAACGAATGGAGAGCCTAGGGCCAGCCCCAACTTCAGTAACAACTGTATTGAACCTGTTCCACCTACTCAAAACACAGTCTGTCATATTAATTAGTGTGGAACATGTAGCAACAGATGCATCCTCTCTGAATCTTTCTCAGGCAGGATGAGTAGCTGTAGAGTTATACAAAAATCCTACCACAAGAGTTTGCTTTGGGAACATCTCCCGTGAATCTGTTTCTGTTCTATTACATGCAGAGAGACACTTCTGAGGTCAATGTTTGACTTCCAGAAGGATACTTAATTCCATAAAAACAAATGACAACCATTCTCTGCTTGATTATTTTTCATTTTTGAACAATTTATTAAATTCTTTGACTGCATTACATTACCTTGTGGATGCCTTACATTACAATCTAATGCAATTTAGTCAGATGTTCACTCCTGTTCTTGATCTCACACAATTCTCTCTCCCCAAGATTTGTCCTCTTGACTATAGCTTTGCAACCGTACAGTGAGATGTACACACTAACTTAATCTACTGTACTGAACACCTCAGAGCCATGACTGCAGCAAAATAACATCAATTAAATTATTTCCTCTTTTGTCACACTGTAAACTTCATAAACATGTAAATTCAAAAATCTCCATAAACACTTTAGTATTATGAATCACTGCAGGGTATCACAGCTGGTTACCTGCAGAAATTGTGTCTAGAACCTAGTTCATCATTTACAGGCAGGCAGCAGATGTTAAAGGAAAAGTGTTTCTTATATTCATCTCAAACACAAAGTAAAGCAAGGGAAGCAGCAAGATACGTAGCCAGCACTAGGCTTCGTTTGCATCTATTTGATAATATTCCAGGGTTTTGAATTTTTTTAGTGAATGTATACACATGGTTGGGAGAGATTGCTATGAGCTAAGGAATTATAGAACAGTATTGCTCTTCAGCTTGATTCTGACTGTGTGTCTGAGACTCACATGTATCAACACCTACAAATCTGCTACCTATACTCTTGCCCAGACCTAACACAGAGTTAAATCAATATTTTATGGTCATGTGCCCATTTTGACCTGAAATTGTCAAAGGACAGCTATGACAACTGAGTGCCTAAATCTCGTTGTGAAGTAGCTCTGTTTTCACGTCTCTGTTTTGCATCCAACTCCTATGTTTAAAAAGAGCCCCTATGGTTTATAAAGCTATTTGACAGCTGTCTGAATCTTTGACCCAGCAATGAAAAAACTTGTCTTGCTATGATGGATTGTAATCTATCTGGCTGTTTGCCCATTCACATATGAGGTCAGGGTATTTTATTTAACAGCCTTTTTACCCAGGACTCTGTCTGTGGAAGCTGTGACCTGTCAAACAGTGCCTCACATGCATCTCATATTTACAATAGGTGGCAGGAGGTCTTCTTTGGTGTACGGCTCAACTGCAGAGCTCCTTCTGAAAGAAAAGCCATTGAAGACTTTCTGAAATTCTCCACAGGCTGCAGTACCACTGACTCCAGTGGGACAAGGGAATTCACCATCTCATTTTTGGGCCTGTTTCTATTTACTATCTTTACTTGTATTTTCTTTTCTCCTTTGAGTGCCTACCAGGTTACAAACCCATTTCTTAATGAAACACTTTTAAACTGCAATTTTGGTTACCCTTCAGAAAAAAAAGAAAAAGAAATCCATAAAAACTGTCAAATTATTGATAAATGTTTCATAGAGCAGTTGTAAAACAAAATAATTGTAAATTTAACCTAGCAATATCTTATTCGGTTGATTAGTTTCATTGAACAATGCTTAGGCAATCTGCAATAGGCACCTGGGGAAAAACAAGGAAAAAAAAAAAGAATGAAAAGATAGATGTCCAGTCATTTAAAAGAGAGGTTTTAGAAAAAGACCATATCTGGTAGACACAGGTGGGTACCAATAGCAACAAGGGACTCAGAAATGTGAAAGCTTCATGTAACTGCTCTGTATCTGTAAAAGTGTCAGACAGAGCAATTGCATTTGAACCTGACCTATTTTTTACCACTATCAGCCTCATGGTATCAGCTGAGTCTCCTCCCTAGAGAGGAGTGGAGGAAGATTTAGGTCAGGTATTTAGGACTTGAAACAATTAGCTACAGGAGGGAGGAAGCAGGAAGCACCGACTTATTCTATAATAAAAAATTCTGATGATATTCTTCATTAAAAAAACATGATGTGTTATGATAAATAAACCATGCGTAGTGACTCTGATGGATAGTTGGATATTTATTGATTCTAATATTCACTGATTCTGGCTGATGAAGTCCCAGGCCAAGTGTTTACAGAGTGAAATTTTCCACTTATCAGGTAGCAGTTTGCCTTGGCATTTCTCCAAGGTACTAGCAGTGACATTTTCTTCCATTTTGTTGGTGTGTTAAGGTTTGCCCACAAAAGAGATGGTTCTTACTTGCTAATTCCCATAACTAGGAAATTTGCAATTCCAAGACAAAGTAGCAGCAGCACCATGTAAACAATGGTAGGGGTTGCAAATTCAGCTCCAACACAATGGAAAATCTCAGTTAAGGACCGTTGTGAATGATGCTCACTGAGTCTTTGGAGAACAATTCACAGAAGTGCTGGCTGATTGTCGGCTCCTCTGCAGGTAGGGAAGGCTGAAAGAATCCAAGTGTAGTTTTAAGAAACACATTTAGGGATTATGGGTCAGATCTTCAGCTTCTGCAGACCACTTTTCATTCCACTGAAAGTGGGCTACTTGGTTAACACTGCCTGTAACTTCTGATCTTATCTAACCCGTTCATTTCTAACACATATATACATATATATATACACTGAATTTATCTTTATATATATACTAGGTGTTAAATGAAGATTATTTTTTGGCCATTGATATCTATCGCATTCTTCTAGGTCACTTAGGTTATTTTAGATAGCTGCTCTTTTTTTACTGGGGCTGTTTTTTTTTTTGTTGTTGTTTTTTGTTTTTTTCTCCACTTTATTATTTACTGAACCTTATGGGAAAAAAGTCTCACAGACCATCTGAGCACATGCTCAAGTATGCTGATATGCTCTGGTATCTTCTGTCCTCTGCTTTCCTATTAGAGGGAAATAGCAAAGATGGCTTTGTTTTCTGATTGCCAAATAATATCCAACTCAAAAAAGAAGAAAACCTCGTTAATGTAGCAAATAAGGCCATAATGCTCAGATCATGAGAACGCCAGGATTTGCCTTTCTCACAAATGGTGGAGGAGAACTCACTGAGATCCTGATGTGTCAGAAATGACTTCCATTTCTTTACATTATGAAGAAAAGAGATCAGATTGACAGCAGCATCCTTCTAATTAAATAGGAGTAACATTCCCCATCCAGACCCTTCCCACCCTTCTTAGTCCTGCCCAGTGACACCTCAAATATTACAATGTTACAAAACAATTCTGCTTTTCATTTCTGTTTTCCCCCTTTATCTTGAATATTTCCTTGCCTTCTGTTCTGTTGAAAAATCACCTTTCTGCTGAATTTTGTTTCTGTAACCTTTATTTTGTTCCACATCATTACTTTACTGGCTTGCTGCACTGTCTGACATAGTCCACACAGTGGCAAAGCACCAAGCCTCTTCTCCCTGTAATGGCCTTTTCCATCTGGCGTGTTCATTGTGCATCAGTTTTCCTTTCTGGACACAGGTATTGAGCAACAAGTAGAATGATGCTGGACTAAAAAAGCTGCCAAAAATTTTGTTATTAGCCAAATCCGATATAAGGACTAAATTATCAGTTCTGTACACTGTCCTTAAAGTTACTGTTTTATTTGAGGAAAAAATGTGTTTTTAATATATATGTTGCCATACTTTTGAATAAAATAGATACATGTATATACCATATACACACATACGTATATGTAAAGAGATTATATCTATGTATGGTGTGCACTTTTGTTTATACTAAGGTCTTATAACACTGATGATCACCGATCATCAGGGCAGAAAAGGACATATAGAAAAAGAAACAATGGACTTTAAAGCAGTAAAGCCTGAGGTAATATCATATCTATCTCATGAATATTAGTGATGGAAAGACATGGACTCTACAATTTTCTTCAGTAGATTGGCTTTTTATGCTACTAGTTTTGTGAAATGTTTCTTCAAGAAGAAAAGCACAATGCTAAACAAGCCATTGTTCATGAGTCATTCAGAACACCTTCCTTTTCTCCTATTACTTTTTAATGTGACAAGATTGCTTTTGGGATCTTGCTCAAGCTTGTAGCTTGAGTCTTCTCTCCATTTCCATTACAGTGCAAATAGCATTCTGAAAAGCAACAGTAGATTATACATTCATTTCTAAATTCCTGAGCCACTATTTACAGTTCATTCAGACTTGATAATTTTATAAATATATAAACGTTTAAATATATAGATATATGCTCGTATGTATATAGATATATTTTTATTTAGATAGAGATATTTAGGTAGATATAGAGATATGTGAAGATAGACTGAAGTCAGTAACCATATGAATGAAAATTTGATGTCCATCTCAGCTACTGCAGAAAACACTGTACATTCCACACAGCAAACTATTTATACCCAAACATGTCTGTCTGTCTGTCAAGAGGTATTTGTCCAAGTAAGGTAAATACTGCTTCTGTAGAAACAAGAAGTTGTTTGCATGGAGTACCAGCAGTTACCATGTTTCATCCAATTGAGTCGCAATACCTTTGTCAAACATCAAAGATTTGGAGCCTACACACAGAAGAGTTTCATGAAGGGTCGGCAGGTTGGTCAGGATCTCTTTTTTGCAGTGTTCACAGCAGTTGACTTTAACAGTCCATCCTTTCCCGAGCTTCTGATCCCTGGTAACCTTTGGAGCTGACAAGGTGAATAGCAGTGCTGAGAACCAGGGGCTGAAGTGGCTGGACAGAAATGTGACTTAGTGATAAGCAGACATTTGCATGCGGCTGGCTGAATTGCACCTCAGATCCTGCTGTCTGAGTTGGCTAGATCTAGACAGAATGCAGAGGTAATTTATACTCTGCACCTTTGGACATCTACATTTACACTCTGAAATGAAGGCTTTTTTGGTTTTGTTTGTTTGTTTTTCCCGTATGGAACTCATTTTGAAGTAAGGATGCAGTTACGTGCCTTCAGATGTATATCTCGGAAGTTGTTGTTTGATTTATATAAATCTTATTTTACCCTAAAAAATTTCAGGCAAACATTTTCAAAGAGCTCCTAGCATTTTCTCTAAAGATATTCTATAATGCAAAATCAGTGAGAGACTTTTCACATTTGTAGAGTGCTTTGAATATGGAAGCAGCGTGGAAAGTGCTACACATCATTATTAAAAACTATAAAGTAATTAAAAGAAGAGTAATAGCATTACTCACAAGGTGAAAGTGCCAAATAAATATTTATTTTACACAGTGCAAGTAATCTCACAGAGGCAAAAAGATTTTGCATAATTAGATTGACTCAATCAACATTAAAATGAATGCCAGTATCCCTCTGCCTTTGTGACTGGGCTATTTAAAGACCTTTTTTCAGTCTGCCACAACCTTCCCATTAATGACACAACGCTCGTTTTGTGGAGAGTGACTGGGATCCTAAATATACAGTGTTCAGGAGTCTGGGTCATCTCCAAAGGAAACTTTGCCTAACAAGTTCAGGAACATAAATGATGTAATTGAGTACCTGTATCTTGCCAAGGTACTGGTTTAGCACTTGTCTTCCACTTCAGACTACTTAGAAACAGGAAAACAGGGATCATCTCTGACCCTCATCCCTAAAGTCACTCCATTTGCTACATATATTGTTATCATGCCTACCTTACTCCATGTGCTCAGGAGGAAAGGAGAGATACCTCTCTTTTGCATTATATGATGAAGACATACAAAATCTCATCTGCAGGTCCTTCCTGAGCCCACAGCTGCCTTTTTCTGGTACCTGGTCACTCGACTTAAATGTGCTTTCCTTCTTCCCTTCTTGTTACCAAGCTGTTACCTATTGTCCAAAAAGGCAAGATTTGGAGGCTAAAAAGGAAAGCAGATAAAATGAGTCCTGAACTTAAAGCATTTTGGTTAGACATTCAGCTGAAAGGAAAAATAAGTGTGTGATATTTAATTAGATAATAACTGGATAAATTGTACAGAAGTAATTTGGAGAATGGCAAACATTATCAGCAGACTCCTACGTATAGGAAAAGGTCTGCACTCTGAAAGATGTATATGAACGTGATTTCCTACAGATGGATGAGCTCACACTGAGGACAGAGTCTTTGGAATTTCTCCTGCTGGTGAATTTATATTTCGTTGGGCCGGTGTGAACCTAACTCTTCCCTCTGCATGGAGAGTATACACATTTAATCCATCATTATGAATGCCTGTAGACCTTGGCACATCCAGTCTATCCTTTGCGTCACTGGGTATCACAACACCTAGGTCTCTTTGGTGAAGTTATTTCATCAGTCCTCTTCTTTGCCAGATAGATAGTTATGGGCTTAAATTGCTCCGTGGATCTAGGTCTCTGTTCTGTATTACTACACTCCTTTTTGAGTGAGAAAGTAACTCAAAATTTCCCTTTTTTTTTTTTTAATTGAAAACAGTTTTTCAACATCATAGCTTGGTGATGTAGAGTTATTTTTCCTAATTTTAGGGATCTAACTCAAGAATTGCAGATAGAAAATTGAGTGTGGATTTGTCACAAAAACACTGCGAGAGACAGAAGATGACTATTAGTACTTAGGTTGGTTGACAACAAATCCTCAGCACTTCCAGTGAGAGAGAGGCTAGTTTATAAAAAACATCCCTTTTAAAGAGATAAATTTTTCACTGCCAGGAAGGTACACTGTCTTCAGTTCTGATATTAGGGAAGAATCCTAGCTACTAACCCTATTTTTTTTTTTTTTTCTGTAAGACAAGTTTTGTTCTGTTAGTGTATTATCTTACATTCACAAAATCTGTTATTACAATTGTGCAACATCCCCGGAGTCCCACCAAGGGCAGCACTTTATCAATAAAATGATAATTATAGAGACTTAATGAGGCCAGCCAGGAAACACAAAGAATCCTGAGCCACTTGTCAGAAAAGCACAGATAATTTAGTGCAGCTCAGCCCATTTCTGCTCTGCAATCTGATAATCCCATGTTCCATAAATCATCCCATGGCAGCCCAGAGACTTCATTTCTAACTGCTCTCCTAACTTCCACACAGAGCTGTCATGCTGAGGGTAAAGGAGATTTTCATCACTGCTTACATCTTTCCTTTGCCTATTATTTTTATTTTTATTTTTTGATTCCTCTTTTTTCTAAGCAGTAAGAAAGCAACAAGTTAAATTTCTTCTTACGCTGTAAAACCTTCATACAAAGAGCGTGATTTTCCAGCGCTCACATCAGAGCATTCCCACTTGTATCTGAATCCTAAAAAATACGATGGACCTTTTCCATTTGAAATTCCACAGTGACAGCATCACATGCTGTGCGTAGTATAGCTGTCTCTGTATAGTCTGCTCAGTGAATGATCTGAGCTCTTAGTGTCTAACCTATGACTTCCACCACAACACTGCATGATAGTAATGCACCAAAATCCCAATATTTCCAGGTACAATTATGAGTAGGACTCACCTCTGGAGATACAAAAACACTGTGAGAAGCTGAGGTCTTGTGAAACTCATAGGAATACTGCAACCTCTGATTCTTAGTACAAATCTCACAAAACACACGGAAAAGCACTGAGATGCACCTGCTGTTGCATTACTTTATGGCCACTTGTATTTCCTACCTAATAACAAGACCAATTATGGAGCTGGAGCTTTAGGAGCAAGTTGAGGTTCAGAATTCAACCCATCTTCTCAGGCTTGTCATTTTTCAACCAAGACACCACCTCTTTTTATAGCATACTCAGTAGCAATGACACAGGCCTGATCCTTCTCAATGACACAAAGGACAGTGCTTGGAGGTTGGTGTTATAGAAGTTTACTTGCAGTTACAAACTTCCTTCACCTCACTGTGTGATAAGGAATAAGCCTTGAGCTCTTTGCTGTACAATGTGACATCTCAGGAACAGAAGTGAGCCTCAGAATGGAGAGGGACTGATGAAAAGATTCACAAGAAGAAATGCAAAGGCCACTGCAAAATACCTGTGATGAAGGACTGTCAAAACTGTTGTGAAGATATCAGCTTCAGCAGTCCTTCGTCGCAGGGAGGCAACTTGTGAGAAGAGCGCATGAGACGTTCTGTTCTCTCCCCTCTGCCCTTCCCAGGTATCACACCACTGCTATTAAAGGCAGAGAAGAGAAAAAAAACAATTTAAGCAGCCTTAACACATTTTTTCAGACACCTCTTAATGGCATCTTCAGCAATTACATTTTACTGAAAGCAAAAGATAAGCCGACACAGTTTCCAATATGCCCCTTCATTTTCTTTTTTCCTTGTGCTGGCAAGTTTTGACAAGTCACAGCTGTTGGTTGAGGATACTGAGAAGGGAGAAGGAGATAATATGCAAATTTACACAGCAGCATTGAACAGTGGAACGAAGCACATTTCATTTGAATTTTAAAACAAAGTACATTTTTAGGAATGGGTTACATTTCTGTAGGTTTGTTTACTGCCTTCTCTGGCTTAAGTTTTCCTGATACAGAGTATTTTCTTGTTGTGATTGCTGTTTGATATTTCATCCCATGAATCTTCAGTTATAAAATAATTGAGGTTTGACTTCAGTCTCTCTTTCCCCAAATACAATATGTATCTTAGAATGTTAAATTTTCCATTTGGAAATTTACAATTATAATTGTGAGCTCATTGCAGACCTCCAGGGAGGATTATACTGAATGTGAAATAGCTGGGTTTTGTTGATTTTTTTCCTGAATATGTTGAATATGGAAGCACATTCCATATATAATTTGGACTTGAGCTATTGTTCCAGCAGACCTGGAACAGACCTAGGACAGAACAGCCTCCAAAATTTAAAAACATATTTTTTTATGTACTTAATATTCTTCATATCTTAAAGAAACTTTTCAGTACCCAAGCTACCACTTAAAGAGAGGCAAGAAGGCCAGTGATTCTATCCTCATTACACTACTTCTGCAGAAGTCAGCAAAGAAATCAGTTCAAGTCTCTGATACCAGTTCTGGAAACCAATTCATCAGTGACTTAACTTCAAAAATATCCATAAAAATTACTGACTTCAAAGCACTATCGAGGTCATCCTTCATTCTGGCTGGTTTCTTCAGGAGTCCCACGTGGAAACAGGAATAGCAATGCAATATCAAACAGGGACCAATGATTTTCTGAAATGCAAGTTCTGTGCCCAATTTTCTTGAACGTGTATCACTTCTTCTAAAGTTTACTTGAATAATATTTGAAATAGATATTCAACTTTGCCTTTGTTTATCTTTGTTGCAGCAGATATCTTTTATTTGCTTATTTGTGATAGTTTTAAAATGCTGTAAATGAAAGTAAACTGTTTATTCTGTAGTGAGTTTGTAACTTTCAAAGACTCTAGTGGTTTTAAATAAAGGCGTAGGTCAGTAGCAATCTTAACCAGTGGCCAATAAGTTCAAAGACATTTGGCACATTGGAACTGACATCACTGAGTGCTCAGTCATCAGCTGACATTTCTCAGTTAATGAAAAGTTCTAGAAATGTTTTGTCACACAAAGACACAGACCATATTTTGAATCATTTTCGGCATTTTATTTTATTTTTATTTTATTGAGCTAAATCTCATTACGTTTATGCCTTGTTTCAAGGCTACCAGATTTGAAAATCTGATCAAGGCAATCCACAGTTTCAAGAGTTACAGGTACTGTACTGAAGAAATAAAATAAATAAATTTGTCAGTCATAGAGCTGAGAACTCCAATATCGGTTTAACTTGGGAAACAATTATACTTTCGTATTGAGGAATGAGGTATGTAGTGGGAAATGGATTTTCAAGTTACAGGACAGAAGGCTGACATTTACAAAGCAAAATCTAAAACATATATAAAAAAAATTCCTTCCTGTGTTGTATATTTCTATCCCTGCATTCCAGGCCAGTTTCCAACTAGATGGAATAGAACTGATATTCTGAACTTCTTCATTACCTTTCCTACGTAAGTTTGTGTAACACTTTTATTTTCCTTCACTCAATAGCTTACTTCTCTATTTTTCAAAATAAATAATGGTTCTGACAAACTTACCATTTAATATATTTTCTTTCATTGGAAAGCAGATTATTTCTAGTAAAATTAAGCTGTAACAGAATGCCAGGAAATAGATATTAATAAGAAGAACAACACTGTGAAAAAAATATCTTTTTTTTTTTTATACAGGATTAAAATTAGAAGAAGTTTCTCAAGTGACAACAACTGAGGTCCTTCCCATCCTTTTCAATATGTACCAAAATATTATGATTCCAAATCACATAATTATCTTCGTGTTTCTCCTATATGTCACTTCTCACAGCAGAAAAAATGTAACTAACACATTCTCAGCCCAAGAATAAAAATATTTTAAAAATACTTCTTTGAAGATCTTCTGATGATTCCAATATATTTTATGTCAAACAAAAAATGAAAGACAATTCATAGAACTGACAGAAGTAATGTTTAGAAAAGTAATTCTGGAATTGAGAAATGCACATTCAAATCTTACTTATTTCTGAAAATCTTTGAACCCACATTAATCAATTCGCTGTAGTGTGCTATAATCTTATGTGGTATTCTCAGTATCTCCTTCTGAATTTATTCCATATTCAACTCTATTAAATATTCACTAGATCAAGTACTGCAACATAAATAAGCCCTTTGGGTATACTGTTGGCCAGGATGCAAAGTCATTCCTTCTCTTATTGACTTTCTGCCAATCTATCTCGTATCCTGGCTAAGAAGAGTAATCACTAGGCATAAATGAAGATATTTCTGCATCCTACATTTCTCCGTTTTGAGAATATAGAATTATTATTATTATTATTTCAAATGTCTATTTCATAAATGTCAATATCCTTGAAAAATTCTTATCAAATTATCTTCCGCTATTCCAAAGGCATTTTTTTATTTAACTAGAATTACTCAGTAAGTTTAAATTCAAGAACCTTTGAAATAACGTTATTTACTAAGTACTAAATTAGTCTATGCTTCATTGTTTTCTCTTCTGTATATATGAATCAATTGTTAGTGTTTTTTTGTTTTACGTTCTAAAAAAGCTAGAGCTTAAAATGAATGGCTCTAAACACTTTAAAGAGGTTGGAAAAAAATAAATCAGAAGCATTATACAAGCAAACTAGTTAAGAACAGAAATTATGTAATAACATCCTTAAAGGAGATTAAGCTTTTATAGATCAAATTCTTAGAAAAATAATTTTCTTCATTCCATCACAGGAAAAAAATGCAGTCCATTTTTAACACATGGTTTATCGTCAGCTTGTGGTAAAATAAATGTCATTTTATAAAGAGGAAATATCTCAGTGTGCAACAATGTGTGAAGGCTACCCTGAAAATAATGCCTCCTATTTTATTTTGCTGGCACAGCAACAGAGGTGGATGTTGGTGGTACAGCAGTAGAGGCTGAAACTCTCCACCAATGTTTTGTTACATTTTGCTGCCATGTGACAGATGGCAGCAGAGGGGCAGTCTGACCAAAAGTTGTCTGGCATTGTCTTAGTTTCTAGCTGAAACAGAAGTTACTGTTCTCATAATATGAAGCTATGTTTTGGTTCTAGAAGAAGAAAGCAAGCTGATAAAATGCCAATTGTTTATACTTGTTACCTGGCAGAGTTGAACAGAGCCAAGAACATTTCAGTCTCTCAGCTTCCTGTGTTGCTCTGCCAGCAAAAGGATTGGGGGGGCACAGGGAGCTGGGAGGGGATAAGACCAGGGTAACTGACTCAAACTGACCAAAGGGATATTCCATACCACGTGACATCATGTGATATAAGGCAGGGGAGTTAGCTGGGGAGGGGTCACTGCTCGGGGACTGGCTGGGCGTCGGTTGGTGGGTGGTGAGCCCTTGCTTTGTGTGCCATCTATTTTTGTGTACATATATATATAATTACTGTTATTTCTTTTACTTCCTGTGCTGTTCTGGCATGGAGGCTTTTGTTCATTGCTGGTGAAAATGCACAGCTAACGATGGTGACTATGTTGAAAAATGGTGTTTTGTAGTTGAGAAGTTTATCAAATAGTGTTATTGTGCTCTTTGTAGCTGTCGCAGTTTCCATGGAAATAAATAGGAGGCATTACTTTCAGGGCAGCCTATGCATATTAAGCCAGAGGCACAGGGTCATATTTATTTATTTATGAAACAAATTCAGATATTCATTTATCTTTAGATATAAGACAATGGATAATGAAGCAAATGAGAAATTCCTGTTTTTGCAATTGGTAACCCTAATTGAAAACAACACAACATTAAAATGATTTAATCTGACAGTCAAACAACTTATTTGTAAATAGTTTCATGTGTCTGTAATTCATTTACTATCTTGTTTGTCAGATTCTCTCTAAGGACTGCAGTTTCCCCTACTTCTTTATCAATTTCTGACCACAGTTCATGATGGGACGTGTTCTGCATGGAAGTCCAACTAAACAGACACATATATTCATTAGGTGCTCAAAGCATTAAACTTGGAAAACGCTATCTCTATTGTATAGACTGAGTAGCAACAAGTTGGTGTTTAATTTCTCTTCTTTTTTTTTTTTTAACATGAGGAAAATCTACAGAAAGTAGATTTCACCTGAAATCATTTTACCTGATTTATCTGAGAAGCCGGACACTGTTCTAATGGTGTTATCTGTGATTATTCTTCACTAAAGATGTCAGAGATTTTCACTTTGCTCTGATAGTGGCAGATACTGGGCCACGTCCTTTTTAGTATAAAGCTAAGGTAGCACCACGCAGGGCAGATCCCAGAGTCATGTGGTTAATTAGACAGTTATCCCAACTAACTTTGTAATATATTCTAACCAATTTTTATAATGCTACTCCTCTGTGCTGCTCTGGGAAAAAGGATATGGAAGTAAAAGAAAGAAGAGATGGGGAGAAAATTTGTTTATTTCTCAGTATTCAAATTTTCTTTACTTTGCAATAGTTTAAATTAATTTCCCCAGGTTAAGTCTGTCTTGACTATGACAGCAATTGGAAGTGATATCTCGGTCTCTATCTTGACCCATGAGCTGTTTCATCCTATTTTCTCCTCCTGTACTCTTAAGGAGAGGTGGGACCTTAGACCTTATCCAAGGTTAACCCACCACAGTTATTCTTCACTTTTTTAACACTGTGTGTCTGTATATATAGTCTCACTGTTGCTGTCAATTCTGATATCAGATTATATATTATACCAGATTAAAGTAAAATCTTTCTTTTTCCTGTTCATGTAAAAACAAAAATAAATTGTGTCCTGTGCACAATAGGTACTTTATGTGCTTAAGAACTATAAAGGGACTACCCAAAAATGATAATTGTATTGTTTTACATTATGAAACCATTTTGGCTGGAAGATATTTTGGAAAGAAATACTTTCAATAATTTCTAACCTGTGGATGTTCCTGCAGTGGTGTACAAAGGTTCTACTAAAATGTGGATGCCTTTTCAAAGCTTAACTGCCTTTTGCATTTGGACAGTCTCATTCAGTACTTCAGAGAACTGTAGTACCATACAAATGAGAAAATGGACCTACATTGCTCAGTTGCAGGTGTAAACAGATTGGCAACAACCCAGAGGTTATTTCTATTATCCATCCCCTGTTGGAGTATGTACTGGGGGTGCCAGCCCCATACAAAGAGACACAAGAGGTTGTATACGATTTGTTAGTCTTGTAACCAGTCATAAGCACAATTGAACAAGGCTAAAACTTCAGCATGATCAATTAATTTCTCTACCCTTAGTAAAGATGATACCTACTTTGTTGGGATGGAGACACAAGTGGGATAGCTTTGAGAAGGCATCTAGATTTGTTGGTATATAACTGTACCTCTTATAGGCACTGATATAAGGAAAATTAGTGTAAAAATAAAGAATTTGAACTCTGAAAAGCTCCTATTTACTACTGGTAACATCATCATGGTAACTAATGTCAGCAGAAAGAAAGCCCAAATAGCTGCTGTAAAGTTACCGTTAGCTTGTAGAGACTCCATCTGTCTGATAACAGCCCTGGAAACCAAGCCATGGCTCCTAGAGAATGGAATAAAAAGTGTCATAACTCTGAGAGGGCCTTTATGAATCACATGAAAGCTGTGAAAGTGGGAAGCAAAACATGCTGACTACAGAGCTGGGGTCATGGTAAGAAGCAACAGTCAGCTCTAGAGTAGATAATGACATAAAATTGTCTGAAGCTGTGCAAAGTAATGTGATGAGTAATAAGCCGTGGCTGCACACGGGCATGCACAGTGCAGACATCAGTTGTTGTTCAGTGAAGGTTTTTATTTAACAGCGGTTCTATTTTTCATTGAATATTACACAGAGACCTTATGGGTGAGGACTACTCACATCTTGATCTGTCCCTTGGACTCCACAGGTCCTGGGCACTGCAACAGGAAAGCGCTATGGGTGGTTTCTGCCAACATGTTTAGGTATGAAAACTACAGATGCATCACAGAAGCAATATGAGGACTTCTGCATTCTATTCTAGCTGTGCAAATCTGACTGCTGAGACAGTGGTCTCCACCAGGCTGAATTCACACTGAAGGAGGTGAGGTCATTTAGAGATTCACATTGTTCTGAAAAGTGCATTGAACTGGAAAGGACAGGTGTGTCTTAGTACAGAACTGCCAATTTACAGAATTCATTAAAATTAAAACACTTGTTTTAATTAAATTAAAATTAGAGTAGTAGGAAGAATGGTCTCCTTGTGGGCTTTCACCCTTCATTTAGCCTCACTTCAATGGAAAAAATGTCATAGAATCATAGAATCCCTAGAATTGGAAGGGACCTTTAAAGGTCATCTAGTCCAACTCCCCAGCAATGTACAGGGACACCTACAGCTAGATCAGGTTGCTCAGAGCTTGGTCCAGCCTGACCTTGAATGTCTCCAGGGTCGGGGCTTCCACCACTTCTCTGGGCAACCTGTCAGCTGAAAGTGTACCATTTGAATCCCTGTTTCCCATTGCAGGCTCTTGCATCTTTAGAATAAGTACAAAAACTGAATGTGATGCAATATGAGAAAAAAAATTTTACTGGCTGTATTTTGATTTCCAGATGAGAGTGAAGTGCAGTTCTGTCTTAAATTTTCTTCCATTTCTAGCTTCATATTTAGGTTAAACATAGTCACAGTAGCTTAGCATTGGCTAGAGGTGTTGCAGTGGACATTCTAAGTGGATATTTACTAATTTATTCTGTCTCTTGGATAAAGAAAACCTTCAAGGGACTACTAGGTCAGCCTAGCACTTTCGTTGAACTGTCAGGCCTTGATGACAGAGAGCCTGGGCTGGCAGAGTAGCTTGCTTTGCTCATGAGCTGGGTAGAGGGAAGGAAATAGTGCCTTCATTAAAAGGTTCCTTTCCACACAAATTATGCAAACATTGATCTAGGGCCACACATATCCTGTACAGCTGGGGATGCTTGAAAGGGCTAGTACTAGTTAATCATCTGCTTTTAAGGAAGGGAGGAAAAATTCAAAAGATTACCTTGAAAAGAAAGATTAGTTAATTAATACATACGGATTGGTTTGTTGGAAACAATCTCAAGTAAGTGTAAACCTAACAGTCATGTAATTATTTGCATATGTGAGCTTAAGATAGCTGTATAACAGATAAGTTATTGATGATTCACAACTAAATGGAAAATAATCCATCTATTAATCTACTTAAAAATCTCATTAAGTTACCTGTTCACAGAAGCTCAATCCCGAAAGAGACTCACTCTACAAGGAAGCATAGATTGGATTAAACAAAGATGTCTTGAATTCTTGGACTGATTTAGTATCATCAGATATGGATTTCTGAGATACGGACAAGGAATAATGGGGCAGACTTCCTTTAGACATACAAATACTTGACTTTTCAGCTAGTGATTTCCAGCAACCAGCTGAGACAATGAATTCCTGATACAGTCAAGGAACTCAACTCATTTAACATGTGACTTCGGTAGATGTTTCAGTCCCTAATGGTATCGATCAGACTTTCTGAGAATACTGGCCTCACTCACCATGCATTTATATTCCCAAGAATTATTGGTTTAAAATTTATTGCAGTAACCTGAAAACTATAGAAAACAAAATAATAAGAAAGGAAGCATCAAAAATTCTACTAAAGTGGGAGAATGTTAGATAATTGCTTTTAGGATTTGTCTTGAGTTTATAAGAATTTGCATGAACTGTGGATTTAATCAGCAGAAAACATCAATGGGCTGCTTGTACAAGTTTTGTGTCTTGCTGGTGGTTTTGCATACAATCACACATAAAATGAAGTAACACAACCAGAAGTCTTCTGAATCTTTCATGTGTTATCATTAAACTGTTGTAACATGAAATTTAGTTCTGCACATCTGTGGAGAAACCATATTCATAACATTTTATGAACTATACTCTCCCTTAAAACAAAGCATACAGACTGATTCCAGGTTGCCAACTGATCTTACATCTGTTTCCTTGGAAATGAAAGTGCAGGAGAAAAAAAGTCATGTCTTGTACAGTGCTTTTTATTATTCCCCAGCTTCACAAAAGCTTTGTTTCTTGAGCCATCATTAAATTTAACAGACAAGCTTGGGAGTAAAGCAACTTAAGTCTTCCCACATAACATTTATCCATTTCACCACAAACACATCTGTGAACCAAGCAAAGCTCATCAGAGACTTTGTTTCCTACCTTAACTTCTTCAATTAGGTGAAGAGAAATAGGCCTTTTTTATTTTTATCTTTTTTCTTCAAATAAGCAGTGGTATTAAACATCATCTTTATGCCACAACCAAGACTCGAGTCCCATTGCAGGAGCCCAGGCCACACCTTGTGCAAGGTAATGAATGAAGAAATAAAAAGGAATAGTCTTTGTCTCAAAATACTTGCATCAATTTGACAAGACTGAAAATAAACTTAGGAAAAAATGAATCTTCAATTTTGCCCTCCCTGTTAATTACTGGTGGAATGGAGGCTTAAAGCCTAAGGCAAGAAAGGTGACAAGAATTGGCCAGCTATCACTGATACTGTATTTTCAGAAAAACTCATCTGTGGCAACAGGGGTCATCGTTTATTTTGCTAGTTACAGGGGTACCTTTCTTTGACAACTGGGTCTGTAAACATAGGTCATTTGTGCATGATTCAACACGTCTGTCCTTAGTACCACTAACACAAGTGTGCTAAGCTGGTATTCTGTTTAAGCCAATGTTCTTCCCAAATATGTGTCCTAGCCTAGAGATCTGCACAGATTTACCTGTGAGGATGATTGACAAACTTGGCAAAGATTACCAAAATGCTGGGTGTTCACTGACTTTGACAAAGTACAAAATGTCATTGCTTACACAAAAAGGCTTCACTAGAAGAAGGGAAGAGAAGCAAACTCCTTGCACAGATATTGCTAGGTATCAATAAGATTTTAGTAATAATCTGGGACTGGCCCATCATTACTAATTCTCTGTTGGCCAACATTTAAGTTAAGAACTTGCAAAACTTTGGTTGAGTAGGTTTCTGGTGTGTGAGCAGTTGATTGACAGCCATAGAATCACATCATAGAATGGTTCAGGTTGGAAGGGACCTTAGAGATCATCTTGCTCCAATCCCCCTGCTATGGGCAAGGACACCTCCCACTAGACCAGGTTGCCCAAAGCCCCACCCCATTTTTATCACTCAGCACATATTGAAAAGAGCCAGAACCTCTCAGGAGTTACAGGGAAATACTCCTCTTGCCTTTGAACCCGGGACCCAATCCTCTCTGTCCAGCACAACTTGCTCTGGAAAAGTGATGAATTCATTAACAGTATTACTTTCCTTTTAGGCAGAATGCCTTGGAAACAGAATTGTCATTAACATGAAATTGCTTTGGCCAGCACTTTAGCTCAATAGGACAATATTTAAAACATTAACTACGGACTTCCAGCTGAGCTCTTCAGCCCTTCTTTTCTGTCACATTACACAATACTGCTGCTGTATGCTATCTGCCCTTTCTTCCTCTTTCTTAGGCTTATCTCAATAAGGCCTGTCTCAGAGTCACTGAAAGGAAGAAAGAGAAGCTGAATATATCTGACAGCTATTTCTATCAGATAAACTGAAGTTCAAATAAGTGGAACTCTTTTGCCTTTCAAAGGCCTTCAGTCCCCTGATGTCTTCTCATGCAATATAGCCCTTTCTGAATATCAGGGATTGCTGTCACTTTCTTTGTGCAGTGATGTGGGACTGATCCACCTTTGATTTGCTGACTTTGCTGAAGGATACACATTTCTGCCATGGTCAAGGGGAGTATGGCATCACTGAAAGGAAAGTATAATGTTATTGACTTCTTTTCTAAATGCCCATCAAATAAGTTTTAAGGTTATTTAGAGATATCATCCTCAAGTCCTTTCTAGGGAAAGTTGTTCTCTGTTCTTACAGTGCCAAGTAAGCGGCCACACAAAAGGTTTTCTATTTGACAAGATTCACCTCAATGATCTTTCAGATTAAGGTGAATATATTGATTAGAGCTAGTTGGGGATAAAAATTATCCTTCAACAGAAACATTTTCCACCAAGCTATTCAGCCAACAAGAAAGCATACAGAACAAAGCAACACGGTGTTTTCATCAATAATTGGCTTGGATGTTGCATATAGGGATGGTCTTTGAACTGACCTCCAGTAGTTACAAGATGACCGAGAACGAAGGATGTGTCCTAGATACATTCAAATCTCTCCCTTTCCCTGCAGAGGAAGCTTTCTGTGCACACCTAAATTGACCAGCAGGATCCTCTAGCTCTACCTTCTCTATTTCTATTGTTTAAGAAGGGATAGCTCAGTGTTTCTTGCTGTTAAATCCCATTAAAGCAGTGCTCAGCTCCTGTTAAAGATGAATTGTGCTTTGAGTCTGATGCAGCCCCTAGAACAAAAATTATAGTTTTATTAAATGAGTCTGGCTACTAAACTGAACAGTTATAACCTTTATTAGAATGATTATGACCTATTAAAGGCACATTAACTTCTTAACATGTCAGGGATTGCCACTGTAATATCTGACAGATTATGCTGAAGGGTCATTCACTGCTCTTTATGCTACACCAATAGATTTTTACAAGATAATTTGTATCTGTTCTGTAATTAGTGAACTTCACAATGGAGACATTATCAATATTGCCAATAGGCAAGGATATGCTACTACTCTCTCCTATATTAACAGCTTCCCTACCAATCCTAAAAGCTCCTGTTTTCCTTTTGTCTTCTAATTTGTAGCTGAAGATCTGAAGTGTCAATGTATGGTGAAGGCTGCTCAGCAAGTAGTAAAAGTATCCTTCACTGGATCACAGACCAGAGAATCATAGAATATGCTGAGTTGGAAGGGACATGCATTGATCATCAAGCCCAATTCCTGGCTTCATACAGAACTATCCAAAATCTATACCCTATGTCTGAGAACATTGTCCAAATGTTCCTTGAACTCCGGCAGCATGGGGCCGTGACTTGGGGAGACTGTTCCAGGGCTGACCACCCTCTGGTGAAGAACCTTTTCCTAATCCCCAACCTGACCCTCCCGTGATGCAGCTCCATGCCATTCCCTCAGGTCCTGTCACTGTCACTGTCACCAGAGAACAGATATCAGCACTGCCCCTCTGATCACCTTGTGAGGAAGCTGCAGGCTGCCATGAGGCCTCCCTCATGGCATGTTCTGGGCTGAACAAATCAACGTACCTCAGCCACTCCTCATATGTCTTGCTCTCTAGGTGCTTCCCCATCTTCATAGCCCTCCTTTGGATGCTCTCTAGAAGTTTTATGTCCTTCTTATATTGTGGCATCCAAAACTGCACTCAGAGCTTGAGGTGAGGCCGCACAGTGCAGAGCAGAGTGGGACAATCCCTTCCCTTGCCCGGCAGTGCTGGGCCTGATGCACCCCAGGATATGGTTGCTCTTTTTGGCTGCCAGGGCACAATGCTGACTCATATTCAACTTGCTGTCAACCAGAACCCCCCAGATCCTTTTTGGCATGGGTGCTGTCCAGTCAGCCATCTCCCACTCCATACATACAACCAGGGTTGCTTCATTCCAAATGTAGAATCCAGCACTTGTTCTTATTAAACTGCATGCAGTTGGTGATTGCCCAGCCCTTCTAATTGCCAACATCACTCTTCAAGGCATCTTTACCCTCAAGGGACTCAATGGCTCCTCCCAATTTAGTGTAGTCTGCAAACTTAGTAGCATACCTTCAATTTCTACATCTGAGTCATGGATGAAAACATTAATGAGAACAGCTAAAGGCTTAATCTTGATACAAGATAAGCTAGTAAGTGGAAAGCTCTATGTTAGGTCCAATGATAATACTGTATTCAAGACCAAACTCCTGCACATAAGTGGTGAGAGTTCTAAAAGGCTATGACTATTAGAAAAAGGTATTTAGCTCTAGATACAGTAGAGAATCATCACTGGTATAGGAGGAACCTTAATAACCTGAAAATTACTCTTTTTCTTCTTGGGCACAATCACAGCACATCATTGATTTTTCATTGGATTTAGGACTGGGCTCTCTAACAGAAAGACTGTCAAAACCATCTTCTTTCAAGGTATTTACCAGATCTTATGAAGAGAGATCTTACCATTTTACAAGCATTAGTGAAGCTCTCGATTTTAAATGTAAATAAGAAAATGTTTTTGACTGTTTGAAAATTATCTGAACCGAACTGTTCACAAGCTTGAGTATTTAAGTAGCATATCTAGTTGAACCATGGTCATGGGTAGAAGCACTCATTTATCTTTCATAAAACATTTTAATTATAAACTGCCAGCATGACAAGTAAAACACTTCGTATGAAATGGTCATCTAAATTTAATTCCTCCTATGTCAACTTATCAACAATTTTAGAATGATTGAAATACACTTAAATGAAATGTTTTGCTTTTCAGCCTATTTTTTTAAGTTTAATTTAATTTTTTTAGTAGAAAAATGTTAAACTTGAAATGAAACTCTGTAAAATGATAAGTATGCAATGATGGCTCCTTTCAAAACTTCTGTTTTTCAGATTTTAGACCGCAAAATACTTTTTGCTTCAGCATGTATGTATTTGATTTGTCTTTTAGCCAAATATTTTTCGTAGGTCACAAAGCTATTTCCAGAGTCCTTTCATTAATCTTCAAGAGGCAGAAAATATTGGTACCTCTCCTTTACAAAAATTGGTGTCAGTAGACACAATATTCATTTCCTCCAAAAGTTAATAAGAAATGCTGATCAACTTGAAAGCTGACACATTTGTTATCAGGGAACTCTGAGTTGTAGATTTCCACTTTTTTTTATGAAATAGCAGGTAAACTTAAAATGAACCTGTTACTTATTAATATGTTAGTAGGGAATAGATTAATTTTTAACTGTTAATTTTATCAGTGTCTGGTAACCTTAATCTGAGAAATGAGTTTAGCTCTTTTACTGGAAGATGGAGGAGAGTTTATTTACAAGCTTTACCAAAAATTGTAACTTTTCATAAGAACATGGGGCCAAAATCAACAAATAAAAATTTAAGACCTACATTACTTACATTTGAATAAAGAAGCAAATATTTATTTTTCTCTAAAGTCTGACACATTTTTTGAATAAAAACTATGAACACATTCATTATTTTAGATATTGTCTTCTTATTTTAAAACTAAAGATGATTGAAGTGAAAATAAAATCTCTGATTTATGGTCATGGTCAGGTTTGTCTGTGGCAACTGAAGAGGTCACCTTTCAAGGCACCTGCCAAGCCATTGCAACTGTGTTTGTTACTCCAGAACAATAAATTGAGAACAGGTGGAGGGATTAAAGTTACAAGCTGGGGGAAAAAAAAGTTCTGACTTTTTGTTTCATTGGATTTTGGTAGAAAGGACAACTGTAAGTACAAGATATTTCATTTTATTTCATTTTTTCTTCTTTGCTTTCCTCTTCCTCATTTTATTCCTACTCTTCTTTTTCCTAACAAAAAAAACCTCACAAACCATTAGACAAACAAACAAACCCAAACAGATTTAGCCACTTAGAAAAATGCAGAATGTTCATTCTGGCAAATTGCATCATTTTGCTGCTGTTCAGATATGTTAGCTGCTGTTAGATTTCATTGTCCCACATCAGATTCTGTTACAGAATTATGGAAATATGTTAAATACATTGAAAGAACTAATTAACATTTCAATTTTTACATAGCTTTTTTTATTGATCTTCCTTGTTTTTAATATGATAGTATCAGGAATCAGCTCTTTTCTGATTCAGTTGAATGGGTTTCAGCACTGCTATGCAAGTAGTTAAGGAGCTTATGGGGAAAGGGACAAACTCTACTTCTGAGCATGTGTTGGAATTAGGAAGCCAGTTGCAAAGCTTTTAACCTGTACCATCTTGTTCTGAGTAATAGTTTAAAAAATATATATAAAAGAGGAAGAAAATAAACATCAGTACTAACATAAATAACCACATTATTAAAAATAAATGGAGTAACTACTTTGAAATGTCTATATCTGTACTTGTACCTAATAATTGTTACACCTTGACAATGCCATGCAGTTTTGACTCCCATCACATTTTCTTCCACAGCTATAACTTCAGTTCATGCATCTGAGATGCTCTGAATAACATTAGCTTCTGGAGCAGGAAAGACAAGCCTTGTGACACACATTTCCAGGCAGGAGCCTTGTGCCATCACATTGCTTAAAATGTCTGATAGGTGCAGAGGTCAAGTTGTCACACCTCATAGCACCGATCCCAGTTCTACCATGCTCCATCTCAATAGCCTGGTCCAGCAAAAAGCCATTGTGAGTCCTGCTCTCCAACATACCAACAAATACCTCATATCCTTTTTGTAGAGGAACCTTCTCTATGACAAGCAAAAAAAGAGGGATTAAAGGAAGGACATGTGATTTATGCTTCTGAGAGAAAATCCAAACCAGAGGACCGAAGAAACTTTTTACTTTATGTATTTTGAACCTTACTAGCAACTACATAGTGAGCAGAAATCACGGACAAGTATGTTGTGACAAGGAACACTGCTGCATCAACAGAGGAAACGGCTGCTTTTTATGTAAAATGCGTGCACACTGGTTTTAAATTTCAGCCTTTCTTAGATGTACAGGCCTTTTGTGGTTGTTGTTGTTTGTGAAGATAATATAGTTTTGAATCTCTTCAGACTCAGACCTCAATATAGAGATTTTATTTCCAACTATGATTTTCATCATAATTATTGATGATATGAGGCTCTTAAGTAACTTTATTGTTTCTCTTTTTCTTTATTTCTTTTTTCCCTCTATTTGTTCTTATAGTTTAGTACATAGAGTTTTTGAATCCTAAGTGTTTAGGTATAGATCAGTAAAAGCCCAGACAACATTCTAAGATTTAAAAAAAAAAAAAAAAGAGAGAGAGAGAAGAGCTCTCATTGCTTTCTTGTTTCCAGTTTTACTTCAGCGTTCTGTAGGTGTGAGGATGAGGTAGGAATAGCGCTCTTTTTTTCTGCTGAATTCCCAAAGCTCTCCTTCTCCAACATTTATTTCTGTTTGCTGTGTTAAATATTTAGGAGCAGGTTGGCATTTTCCATTCCTAAAGCATACATGTGGCTGGTTCAGAGACAAATCCCGGACAAGGAGTAGGTGAACAGGTGGCATAATGTACTCGATGACCATTCTGAGCAGGCTAGACTGTTGCAGAATGTAGCATGAAAGAGCAAGGAGATCAGGATAGTAAAAAAACAGATGTTTAGTAGAGACATGCGGAAGCAAGTCTGGGAAAAAGCAGCCTAGTGCAATAGCTTAGGCCATCCTGATAACACATTAGAGGGTTGTTACACTAATCTTTCTCTCATTAGTTCATTCTCTGTGGTTTGACACTTACAACTTCAGGCCTCATGAGCTAAACAGGCTAAAGCAATGGTGGAGTCCTGACATGTACAGTTATTTCCCTCCGCATGGAGCAATTAGCAAACACTAATGAGCATCCCATGAGAATCCCCTAAAGAGCTTCACTGCTGAGTGTCATATGTACAGCAGCAAAGAACAGTGGGAAGTAAGGCTTGGTAACGTTTATAAACGTGCCTCCAGTTTAACCTATAACTGCAATGCAGTAAGAACAGCCAACTTCTGATTTCCTTGCAGAAGTAAGACCCAGCACATGCCTGTATAAAAAAAAAAATAATCTTGAATAAACTGTTAAGCCTTATCCTACTTGTGGTAGTAACAATAAAGAAAAGGGAACTGCAGTTAGGGATTGTAGAGAAGCAGTTGATCACAGCATGAGCTGATGATTGAGCACATGGTGGAGGGGTGTGGCTGGCCTGGGAAATACCAGTAGACCACTTGCCCCTGTGATGGGAAGGGGTGGACCTGGGGTGGGATTGCCCCAGGCTTAGATAAAGGCTGGCCATGCAGAGAAGGAAGAAGCTTGAGAGGATTGAGGAACAAGCTTGAGAGAGAGAGAGAGAGAGAGAGAAGACTGAGGAGAAGCTTGAGAAAGAGAGAGAGGACTGGGGGGAAGCCTGAGAAAGAAAGAGAAGAAACATGGCATAGCTATAAGAGTTTTGGGATTTTTTCCGTTACAGGGATTTAGACTGTAATCTATTCAATTTTGTACATGTTCACAAAAATCAAGGCCAAGACCTATGCCTTGTAACATGTGATGTATGAAAAAAATGAAGCTGATGGACAGTCAGCTGAGGACAGGGAAGAGTGAGACTGATGGGCAATGGGAGATAAGAGAAAAGAACAACATAGGTTAATTACACGGCCTGACTTTAGACTTCTAGGTTGAGTCCTAAGTGAAAAACCTCTCAGGGGTGATTCAGAGCTTACTTTTCTCTACAGGCAGTATTAAAATCTTAGCATACAAACTTAGATACTAAAACTATCTGCATAAAATTGAAATAACCATTTCCTTCATATGATTCCATCCTCACAAACAGAATAACTAGCAATTGAAATAACCATAAAGCTTTTTCTTCTATCATATATATGTCTAAGGTACAGTTACCCTTTTTTTTTCCTCTGAACTGATGGACTTATAAATATTTGCATTTTTGCAAAGCAGATTACTTCAAGGTACTGTATATGCATAGATAATAAAGATGCTTTGCATCTCTATGCATAAATCTAGTTATTTATGTTGGATAGCACTCTCTCACCACAAAACACTAAAGCTTCATTAGCACGGTGATAATGTTTGTTGTAACATAATTTTAAGATAAATTTTACTTAACTGTCTTTTTTAAAAAGCCGGCATTGCTTTGGATAGGGAATATATGAAGTTATAGGCAATAGCTTGGGACTGTGACCAAAAAAGAGCTACAATCTCTAATGAATTCTTTGTTAGCACCTAAGAAAAAACGAAGAGTAACAGCTAGTTGAGATTTGTCATGTACAAAGCATGTCAAACCAACTTCTTTTTCCCTTGAAAATAGTTTGTGAACTGAGCAGAAGCTGCATATATCACATTTTGACTTTGGAAAGACTGTTGACACAGTCTTAGAGGTTATTTTCCTGTATAAACCTGAGAAATTGGGACTGGAGGAAAATACCAAGAGGTGCAAAAACAATTAGAAAGCTGTTTTGGGAATTAGATATCAGTCATTCATAGTCAAAACGGGGAACTCATGAGAGGATCCAACAGGGGTCTGCCTTCATTTTGCAGCTATTCAATACTTTTGTTAATGACCCAAATGATGGGTTGGAAAATGCACTTATTAAATCTGCAGGTGACAACAAGCTTCAAGAATCTCAAGAACAAGACTGGAATTTGAAAAGATGCAGATACACAAGAGAGATGGTTGGAAATAATATGATGAAATTCACTGGGAACTTATGCAAAGTGTAACACTTCAGAGGAGTAATCAGTTGTACAACTTCAGAATGGGGACCAGATGCTCTAACAGCCATCATACAGAAAATAATTTAGAAGTTATAGTGGGTCACACATGAACGTTGTCAACACTGTCATCATCTTCCAACTCCTTCCTCCATCCTAAATGTAAGAACAGTAGTATAACCTTCAAAATTGTGTGCTATTATCTTTCCAATTTATTCAGCACTCAGAGGCCTTTTCTAGAACAACATATGGAAACATATGTTGGAACAACATAGGAAAGATATGGACAAAAGTCAGAGGACAAGAATGAAATATCTGAAACCATGATATTTCAGGAAAGACTGAAAAAATGTAACTATTCAGTCATGAGGAAAAGATTGGGAGTGTACATGCCAACAGTCTTCAGCTACTGAAGACAGGAAATACAAGTCCATGGAGGGCAGCATAACAAATACCAATTTAGATTTTAGAAGGAAAAAATGTATGTTAGAATTCAAGATCAAATTTATAGAAGTAGTGGAATTGATCTACTGGAGTCAAAGAAATCCCGGTTTGAAAGAATCTCTGGAGGTCGTTCAGTCTAACTTCCTGCCCAGTGCTGGACTGTTTCCACCACTAACTTTTCTGGAGGAGGTGGGGAGTCCATAACGTAAGTAGTTTTAGGCAAGAAAGAAACGAGAAAGATGTGAGTATTACATTTACCAAGGAAAATATATGTCAGTATTTGTTAGTTAAAATTGTGAAATGAACTAGAAAGTTAACAGTGAAATGTATGAGATAGCAGATATTTCTGCTTTGAAGGGGGAGCTTTGAAGAGTGAATCATTCATGCAAAGGTGTCCGTGGGCACAAGACCAATGAAAGATCATCGATTAACTCTACACACTGAGGTAGAAGTAAGTATACTTGAGAAGTACTAGCTCAAAGGTCCTAAGAAAGGCCACAGGTATGGCTGGAATAGAAAATGTAGTTCTAGAGTTATTTATAAATATTTTATTTTTAATATGAATTGAAAAAAACACTTAGATTCAAAATCAGTAGCAAGTTCCATGAACAGAGGCAATGCAAATCACCTTACTTATCCCAATTATTAATTGAAAGTATTCCATACACTTCCTGAAGAAAAGAGTTGAAGTTGGGAGGTGCTTCTGGAAATCATATAGTACAAAGCAGGGTCATCTACAACAAGTTGCTCAGGGCTGTGTCCCATCAGGTTTTGAAGATTTCCAATGAGGGAAACTCCACAGTCTCTCTGGGCAACTTGCTCCAGTATTTGACCTCCCCCACAGAAATCTTCATCCTCCCTTGGGATTTCAGCCAAGTTTTCTGATATGCCAGAGTAGCTGTACCAATGGGTGCCGGGGACCATGCCCCATTGTACACCACCATCACTTCTGAGCTCACAAAGTGACCACAGGAGAGTTTGTAGCCCCTCTTTGCATACCCTCCACACCGACATCTGTATGTGGAAGCTGTGATCTAAAGAGAGAAGCTATATAGGCCTCTCTCTAGTACTTGCTGAAAGGGTATTTGTCCCTCCCTAATGAAGAATGAGCTAGGGGAAAGAAAGTCAAACCATCCTCTGATGCTTTGATAGCTGTCAGAGTTCATTAGAAGCTTCTACAGCTTGCTGGAAATAAGGGTTTCCTGTAGCTATACTTTTCCTCCTGCAGTTAGCACTCTGAAATTCTAAGAGTTCCCAGGAGTCTCCTGACAGCCCCAGAAGTTCCCAGGAGATCTCATAGCAAAGTGCAGAAACTGCTGTGTAAGCTATTGTGTCTGTCAGCTGACTCCGATGTCTGCTTGGAAAGGGAAATATCAAATTTCACAGTAAATGTTAATTTGGAATTTATGGTAACTCAGCACCTTTAGCAGGTTGGGGAATGCACTGGATCATTCTTAGGTGTTTGGTGAGATGAGCAATAGCCTTCTGGCTTCAGAAAATGTCTAGAACCTGTTCCTTCAATACCAAAGAAACAAAAAAGTTATGTGAGCAAAAGTAGTTAAACAACTACCAGAGTCTATCACTACAAACTATTAGGTTATACCCCATTCCTGTTAAATCATCTGTTATACATGGCCACTGTCTGTTCAAAATATTATTGCTGTGAAAGGAGATCACACTCGGACATTTTGGATGTGAGTGAAAAAGCAGTAAATATTTTGTATTTCATCCCTTAACAGTTTTCACATGCAATGGTTTTTTTTTGGAGGAAGAAATTAGGTCTCCGGGGGGTCCTAATCACTAGGCTACAGACTTATGCTCTCACTTGTGCTCTGTTTGGTTTCATGAATCTCAAATTATTTAGCTATCTAGTAGATTACTTCCCTCAGGAGGGAGTGAAGAATAACAATATGCACAAATTCGCTCATTCTTCCATTCTGTTCTACATCTTGACAGTTGAAATAGCTTACTCGGAAAATGAGAGACATAGGATGCACTGTCTACAAGTAGAGATGGGTATTAACCTACAGTCTCCCATCTCATGGGAGAGTGCGCTAATTTCATCGCTGATTGCAAAAAAATAGGTCAGGGCAGAAAGAAGAAATAGGTTATGCTCCAACATTTTGCCTTGTGTTAGGCTTTCTGTGGGAATACTTAACAGATCACACTCCTCTAGGAAGGATCCTGATGAAGCAGAATGAGTGGGGTATCTACTCCCTATTCCCCTTCAACAGACCACCAGTGTCTTTGCAGATCTCTTAAATTCCCCCACTAACTGCCTGTCACTAAAGTAATAAGAAGTATTTCTTGTTTTAGGTACATTCAGTGACTTTACAGTTAAAAAAAAATACGCACGGCTACACATTCTTATGATCGCTATAAATTAAGAACAATAATTACAATTCCTGATCACCTCAGCTTGGAAAGATATTTGTTTAAAAGTCCATATCAGTGCTTCAGCAGAATAGGAGACCATAGCCCTGTATAGAAAGCGCAACAAACTAACCCTCTCCTGCCAACAGAAAAATTGTTCATTCTCACATCCTTCATATTTCTCAGGCACACAACAGGATCTGTAAGCAAAACACCAAGTCCTAAGTTATATATGACAGTACAGAGAACTCTTTGACTTCTGAGTTTTCTGTGCTGACACAATGAACTATTGATCTTGATACTTCAAGGCCTAAACCCACAAGATTTTATCATGAAAGTCTTACTTGTGATATGTTAGTTCTACTAAATTCATATCCTCTGATGAGCATAACAGCTTAGATTTTCTGAGAATTATTGAAAGGACAAGAGTGTGCACTTTTTACAAAATGATAATGGATTTCTTTTGGAAGCTCAGATTGAAACATGCAAGTAAGGCTGTAAACTGCTTCTAAGAATTGACCTTCAATGCAAATCAAACAGAAGTGAAAATGGTATCACGATGTAGGCAATTTGAACAGACAATACTAAGGAAATCTAAGCTGAAATACAGCAATAACAGTTACACAACACTACTCATTGTGACAACATAAAAATTGGCAGTGCAGTAGTTTTGACAAACTAAAATCACTTTGCTCGTATCGTGACAATTATGTCATCGAATTTTTTTGGGAGCTGGGAGGAACAGAATTGAATAAAACAGATAGGAGACTTGAGCTTTCCGATTTTTTTTTATCAGGATGAATTTGAAGAGTATTAAGGTGGTGTTAAATATGAACTCTTCCAAAAGGAAGAACTCTCCTCTGGTTCCATGCAGGCACAGCAGCTACAGTAGTAGGGACCTGATTTGTAATCTGGACTTCAAACCATTAATGAAGAATACAAAGTAAAAGATAAATGCCAACCCATTCAATCTGGATTTGTCAACTGAACTGTTCATTGAACACATGCTAATCACTTCCCACATAGAATATTCACTGCCTGCTGTTGTGTAGACATCTCATACATTTAGGAGTATATATTTTACAACGGATTTGAAGCAGAAGATGCAATTTTTCAGTGAATATGGATAACTTGGTGCAACTGATTCCTTTAGGTGATGTGAGTCTACGGCTGAAAGCTAAAGTCTAGACAACAGCTACATCACTGGCATTTTAGAACTATTGTATTAAAGCCTCAGCTGGCATAAAATGGCATGCACAGTGGAGCTAGAGTGATTTACACCTGCAGAAAATCTGGCCAGCTTTGAAGATTTGTTTATGAAGGTAAAAAGAAAATAACAAACAGAAATCATTTTCCTCTCCATTTTATTTTGTTCTTTTCCCTTATTTTTTTATGATCTGTCACAAGCCAAGGAAGAACAGTGAGAGCAAACTGCTGTGACTGAAACAAAGCCTGGGATAGCAAACAAATACTAGAAAACAACACAAGCAAATTAAAATGGAAAAGAAATGCCACAGACTACGACTGTGCCACATTCTTTGGAGAATCAACCTGCGATGGATTAGCACAAATGTGCCTTGATTCATCATCATGTTCTCCAGTTCAGTAAGCGCAAACTGATACTTTTGAATGGAGGTAGTCTGCAGTAAATGCTGTAATTTGTGTCTGTGTGACAGCAAATGAAACTCGGCAAGTGGGCCAAGCTATCTGAAGCAAAACAATAGCTTGGTGAGCATATTAGGCAACCCTGGAGGAGAGGAGATGAAAGATTCAGGCAATAAGGAGAATATATGTATTTTAGATGTTAGGCAACCCTGTTCTCAAGGCATTACAAACAACAAGAACATCTGAAAAGTGAACCTGAGCTGGGCAGAAACAAATTCACCCCTGGTAAACACATTTCCTGATAATACTTTGGTGAGGGGGAAAAAAAAAAGAAAATTCACCCTGGCTAGTAGATTCTTTTTAGACGGCATATGGCTAGAGGTAAATTGTATTATGAGACCTTTGTCTAGTTTTTATGATTTATGGGTTTAGTTTTATCCCATCCAGGATGTGACGTTTATTGGGTACTATATGCTCTGAGAATTTATGTTGCATAGCTAAACATCATGTCTGTATATCTTTTCTCAGTAATCTCTGATAATACCCAAATGGGCTTTTTATTTTAAACATCTGGACAGCCGTATGGTTTGAGAGAATTAAGGTGCTAAGTGAAGAAAACAGCACAGCCATAAAACCTTTCGAATAAACAAAGCTTTCTTTGGAACATTAACTTCTTTACAGAGAAATCTTCTCTGTTCCTAAAAATGCACTTAGTACTTTATGTCTTAATCTCAAGGTAACACTTTTCTTTTACAAATAATCTCAAGGCATTTAATGGCACCATTACTGTAGAAAACTAAGATATTTGCATAAAAGGCGAGTCACCAAAAGAGATATACAAAAAAAAGCTCTATTTTTTTCTTCCATCTTTTGTCTTTGTTTTGCACTAAAAGCAGGAAAATGCTTTTCAGCGGGGTGTTCTCTTCTACTCAGTAATAACGCTGTCAGCCTTGTCATAAAAATGGCTAAAGGTGTAATTTAGGGAAATTTGTCTGCATACTAATAATTGACTTTCTATTTGCTGACATTGAAATTCAAAAGAGGGGGGGGAGATAAAGTGATTTATTTGTTTTTTTGATGGAGTATTTCTTTATGTGTGGGCATGCCTGTGTCTGTACTTGTCTGCATGTATATAGCTCAAAATTATTTGTAAAGCTACATTCCCATGAGTATGCATAAATGCTGATAATCATTACTCACATCATATAAAAAATTAAGATTATTACATATTGTATTCCTTCCAAAGCATTTTATAAAGCTGCCAATATATTTTTTCTTTATTATAAATGTAGTTTAAATATATACATATATATATATAAAAACATGCATGAGACAATCTCCTTTGGTAATAAAGATATTTAAAATAAATAGAAAGTACATAAAATATTCTCACAGCCTTCCTTTTCTTGCAATGCATTTTTGTCTGTGAATGATTCTGTTTCTAAGATAAAATTATTTTATATTACTAAGAGATATTAATCATATATTAATCCCACTCAACTAAACTTTTGGTATCACAATCTGCATTCACATGTTGACTCATTCTCACACATTTCAGTCTATTAAATACAGTGTAACAATGTGAATATTTAGTGCTTATTTGGATAATCATGATTTGCAAGACTGGAACCTGGATGTAAATTAGTTAGCTAGCTCATACTCGATACATATTGCATCATCTGTTGTGACAGAAATTCCTCTTCATTTCTCTAGAAGAAATTATAAAATTATTGTACACATGTAGAGATTTTTCCTTGTTGTTCATCCTTTGCATTCTTAATACTAATTGCCTGTATAGGTACACCTGTGATGCAAATTAGATTAGTTATACATAAGGAACTTATGCAAGAGTCAATGTTTAGAGTTCTCCAGCTCAATTGCATTTTGAAGGAGATCTTAAAACAGATTCTCAAGTTTTGGGAGGTTCTTTCTTTTTTGTTCGTTTTTTGCAAGAATCGTTTTGGAATTTTTAAGGCATCACTTTGCTGGACGATAAACTGGAACATCTTGGCAGGACTGACTAAGTGTGATTTGGAAAAGTGATGATTTTAACCGAATTT
Organism: Penelope pileata; assembly: GCA_013396635.1. Classification (NCBI taxonomy): domain Eukaryota; kingdom Metazoa; phylum Chordata; class Aves; order Galliformes; family Cracidae; genus Penelope; species Penelope pileata. The sequence goes on from WBMW01003612.1 coordinate 41,217, forward strand.
GATCAGTACTGGGCATAGAAATGGAAGAAACTGTACAGGGTCAAATCCTAGTTTCTCTGTTATACCATTACACTTGCTTGCATGTATGGGAGCTGCTGAATAGGGCTGATACGTTTGGACTGCTCTAGAGATACTAATCAAAGGTACTTTTTGGAACACAACAGCAGGGGTCCAGCAGAGGGCCGATAATGTGACTGGGGGTCTACAGCACATAGCATATGAAGACAGGCTGAGTTAAATTGGTTTATTCACCCAAGAGAAGAGGAAGGTAAAGGTGGATCAAAAGGCTCCTACCATTACATAAAAGAGGTTTTCAAAGAACACAGATCCAAACTCTTCTTGGAGGTATTTAATGAGAGAACTAGGGGCAGTGGTCACAAACTTCAAAAAAAGTAATTCTAAATAGGAACTGGGGAAAATCTTTGCCCACAGAACAGCGATGAGCTATGGGAAAAGGTTACCCTGAAATTTCTGAAGTGAACTGAATCCTTTGCAACTTGGCTTAGTTTTGGAGATAGCCCTGTTTTTGAGGGAGGAGTAGGGCTAGAGATCTCCAGAGGTTCCTTCCAACGTGTATATCTTAATGATTTTACTTAACTGAAAAATATTAGTGTGGTCTAGTCACTTCAGTCTCTTTCTACAGTCAAATGAAAGAATAACCTTCTGGAGGAACCAATCCTTCACTGGTTGCAAAAGGAGCCAAGGTCACCGTATCTTTTAACTGTGATTCCATGATTAGATACTCAAAATTTTGACCAAATATGATGCTAATCTGCTGGTCTGGACAAATATTCTTCGTAAGGTTTGGCGGGAATCATGGCCAATGACTCAATCCTAATGGGCAGAGGACGTTTTGTCATCCTGTTCATCATCACACAGTTCTTTTGCTTTGTTGTCCATCTACAGAGAGAAAGAAAGGTCTGACGAGATAGGAATAGAGAAAAGAAGTCAGACACGTAGTGCTAGGGGCGTGCTGTGACTCAATACTTTGCTGGTAATGAAGTAAATGCAAAGTAGCATTAGCAAACAGCCCAAAACCAATCTCTAAGGCAATGGCTCGTTCACACTCCGTGCATGTTTCCACAAATGCAAGATTAGTATTTGTGTAGATTAAAGACTGTTTGAAGATACAAAGTGACTGACAATACATTTCTTTGTGATCGAGGTTTTGAGACTGCCTCATTTCAAGTATTATTGAAAAGAGGAGGAAAATGAAATACCTGGATCAGAGATCCTTATATATATATATACATATATATATACGAGAAAGAAGGAAAGAAGGAAGAAAAGGAAGGAAGGAAAGGAAGGAAGAAAGAGGGAGATGCCCTTCAAACTTTAATTTACTCAGCTTCTTACAATAATCCAATCGTTCAATCTGAAGACAGTTCATCCTTTTGCAAAAGTCTGGTACAGAAAACCTCTTTCTAGGTTGCCAGGGCTACATATTTGTTAAGTGATCCCAAGGAAGGCAAGTGAAAATATGTCTATGTACGTATTTGCAGCCTGACCCTTAAATCCTGAGTCCAGTCTTTTGTGTTTTCCACAAGGAAGCAGTTAAGGCCATAACAAGCAAAAGAAGCCTGGATGGCTTTTCCTGTATTTTCAGCCAGGCATTAAAGGTTTGTGCTGCCTTCTGTGTATGCTCTTAAAAAACAATCTGTTTGAGCACAGTGTGTCCTTCACTTTAAATAATCCACAATTAATACATTAATTGACTTTACTAGTTGATCCATGGACTAAGATGGAGTACGGTAAGAAAGCACTGCACTTGGGAGAGGGGTCAGGAGTGAAGGGATGATGTTGGGTATGGGGAGGAGTTGAGGGTAAGATATTTTAGTTCTGTCTGTTTCTCAACATGCCGCTCTATTTTAATTGTCAGTGAATTAAGTTATTTTTTCCTGAGTCCAGTCTGTTTTACCCTTGATGGTATTCACTGAGTGAACTCCCTGTCGTTATCTCAATTCATGAGCTTTTTTATCCTAATTTCTCCCTGTCCTGTTGAGGAGGTGAAGTGAGTGAGCAGCTGTGTGGGAGTTCGGCCCTTAGCCAACATTTTCTCACCACACACTCATGCCTGGATAATCACAGATGACTTCTAACTGATATATGGAAGATAGAAAGCAAGCTTTTGTCAATAGGCTTCTAAAAAATAAAGACATAAAAAAATGTTTAAAAACACAATTTGTCAAAGTAAATGAACATGTTTAATAGCAGTATGGAGGGATTTGAACAGGACAAAGTTGTGTTAAATGAAAACAAATGGGTTGTATAGTTGATAGAGTAACAAATTGTTGTTCCTGTTAAATCTTACTGAAAGAAGGAATACGGCAGGTAACAATTGCACAGCCAATTGTGAAAGACTCCTTACAGGCTCTCCATCTCCCTTCCCTAATAACAACCTGTTACAGAAGACTTTTTCTGGGGAGTGGAGGGGTGAAAAGGGCACTCACTATTTGACACACAGAGTTTCTTAGCCTTCAACTGGGAAGCCACCAAAGTATTCAATAGTGACAGTTGGGGTGGTGGTAGATAGTGAGTTCTATAGATACCACTAGGCAAAGTCCAGAAAAATAACATCTCTGTGTATGGAAGCCACCTACAAAGATTGCAGGCACTGAAATTTTAATTTAATTCCACTCTCAGCTGCTTTTCCCACTCCCCAACTTGCATAAATGGCAAGCACAGACTGGCCATCAGTTTGTCCTACATCTTCTCTGATGCCACAGAATTCTGACAGGATTCATACTTTAGTTCACAAAAGTGTAAGAACAGACAAGACATGATCATTAGAATACTAGCAAAAAGTTATGACAAAATGAGACCTTCCATTGCTACCTGTTTCAAATGACAGAGCCAGCTCCTTTGTGTAATCTTCACCAGGAAGTCTCTGATGAGTCCTCTCTGTGGCTTTGCTGTTTTGCTGGAGAGACTTGGGGTTGTTTCTTGTTACTTCTAGTGTAAATAAGAGACTTCTTTTAAGTTATCAGACTCAACCTGTTGGCTCTTGAATATAAAGACTGTCAGATTATTTCAGAGAGAAAGACTGGGAAAACATGGTCCCCTGCATCTAGCTCCTGCACCCAGCAAATGGGCACGTACTACTAAATGAGAATGACTATCATGGGCCTTGTCAGAATTTCTCTCCTTTCCTTTTCTATTTCCTGTTGCAAATGAAAAGTGAATACAAAATCCAGAAAAAGAATGAGAAAGTTTTATTTTGTTTTTTTGAGGGTTATTTTGATAAAGTCTCAGTGTGAAAGTCATAATGTTTGTTGAAGTCTAGCACAGAACTGCCTGTATCTATCAAGGTATTGTCTTTTGTGGCACAAATCTAATATGACAGGACAGACATACTCTCTCCCTTTTGGGCTTGGATTTTATTTATAATAGCACAGTAACAGCAGTGTTATGCCAAGAACTTCTGGTCTGAGAGACAAAAAAGAGAAGAGACTGAAGTAAGAGCTGAGGAGAAGAAACCAGTACAGGATTATCTCTTCCACCTCAAAATAATGGTTTAAGTGAAGCCACCACAACCACAACATTTTTATATAAGAGGAAAGAAAGGAGAAAACAAGAGCTATTCCTTAATTTTTCCTTTCTGTAGATCATGCATCCTAATAAACTAGCTGCTTCTCATTTTCAATTGCTCCAGTTCTCACTGTTGTTTATACGAGGTAGGTTGATAGCTCCAGGTAATATGTCAGTAATCAGAAAGTCATGTCGTAGCCTTTCTTTCTTTTTTTGGGGTGGGTCTTTTAGGTCACATACACTCTGGAGATTTCTGTCAATATCTGAAGAATATTTTCTGACTGGTTTTTGAAGTCCCATGAACAACACTGTCTTTAACAAACTAATTTACAAAATTGGCGACTTTATACTTAGTCACTATTCTCGTGCAGAGCAGACACTTCAGCATACACTTCACCTAACAGAAGGAAGAAATGGACCAGTGGAGATAGGGAGTATGAGTGTGAAAGAGTTTGCTGAACTCTGAGTGCCCCTTTATCTCTGAAGTTAGTTTTACTGGCTCCACCTTGCTTTTGAATGATGGTAGAAAAGGTGCCAGGCAAAAAAACAAAAAATAAAAAAGAGATCTTCTGTAATATGTTGTGTATGCATACTGTGTATTTAAAATATTTTGGCTTGATATATATCTGATATGCTCTTTTCAATCCAAGATGCTGTAGGAAGTGAGCTAGTATTTTCAAATAAGGGTTTCAAAAGGAAAAAAACCTACTTCTCCCAGGCTGCTTTGAAGAGTTCTGTAGGAAGTGGTTTTCGGAGAGCTGCCCTGATGTCCTTGTCCCAGAGTTCCCTGCCCATGCCAGTGTTCTTGTTGCCTCTTGTATATCACTCTCCATCCCAGAGGTGGTTGTATTAAATGGATGAGTGAAATGATGCCTTCATCAACAGTGTTGACAATTGCCATGGGAATCCTAAAAAAAAAAAAAATGTTGTATATGGGAACAGTATTTTGGTTTGAGATATTTAAAGAAAGGAGAAAAACAACTCTGTTCTCAGGAAAAATTTTCTTTCAGCTCCTTCCCGTGACACAAAACATCATGCTTTGTCTGTCCTCCTATAATACAATGAGTGACATTGCTAATACAAAGTGACTAGACTAAAGCAAACCAATGGACCTCAGCCAGCATAGTTGTGTTGATGGCTCCAGAGTTGCTCCTGGGACTGTCAAGCAGTTAAGCTGCAAATGGGTTATTTGCTATGCCATGCTCCTTGACATATAATGTTCTTTACATTGCTACACAAAGAAGAAGGAAGGAAAACCTACTTATCTTTTTATTGAGATTTCTTTCCTGCACAAAGGCATACAATTTAGGCTTTGTTTTTGTTTTGGCTCAAATTATTTTCCAAATAACAAAATGATTCTGGAAACATAATAAATGGTGGGAAAAATGTACACCTGCAGAATGCTGTGCATGAGAACATGTTATTTTGCATCCATTATATTAGCTCTACGCTGGCCTTTGTATTCCACCACATCATTCATCGTACAAGTTAATTACATAGTTTCAATGTTCTGCTTTCTTTCTTACCACACAAGATAATACAATTCTGAACTCATTTAAGCAAAGTAAGTGCTTTTCTCCCTATTATGTACTGTGCCAAACAGTAAATAATAGTAATTAATAAAAAGCACAACAGAGTTCGGCAAAGTCACTTCTTGTTTTTATTAATAAAGAATAACAAGACTGTTGAGCACAGTGCAAAATGTGCCTTTGCTGTTCCCAAAATACCATATCGGCCATAGTTGATCATGTCTTGAGACAAGCAGACAGTAATAATGGAGACCTTAAATTGTTTTCCTTAGCATACCCCAGAATTAGCTTTTTTATGACGTAATAGATACATTGCAAATATGTTGCTGGTACTTAGAGAAACAGAAACAGCTGTTACTAGATACTTATCCAAGGAATGGACGTGCCAAGTAGCTTGTTGTGATCTTCCCCTCTTCTGCTGTTTTAGTCTGATTAACCAAACAGCAGTAGTGTTCAGAGATTCCCCCTTTTACCACTGTACTTCTTCAGACCTTTCTCTGTGAGTTTCACACTGGCCACACAAACATCTTTTTGTCTATGTGCACACCTAACTTTATCTACATCTCACATATGACGTGTATCCTAGCACATGGACATTTCCAAACGTGCTTCTTGCTGACTTCTGAAACACACTGTTGTCAATTAGGTTGTTAGTGCCCAAAGAAGCATAACAGCTAGGAAATCTCACAGAACCATATGGGTTGGAAGGGACCTCTGGAGATCATCCAGTCCAAATCTCTGCTAAAGCAGGTTACCTAGAGTAGGTTACACAGGAAAGCATCCAAACGGATCTTGAATATCTCCAGAGAAGGAGACTCCACAGCCTCTCTGGGCAGCCTGTTCCAGTACTCTGTCACCCTCACAGTAATGAAGTTTTTCCTTGTGTTTGTATTGATATTCCCGTGTTTCATTCTGTGCCCGTTACTCCTTGTTCTGTCATTGGGTATCACTGAAAAGAGCCTGGCCCCTTCCTCTTGACTTCCATCCATTAGATATTTGTAAACATTGATAAGATCCCCTCTCATTTTCCTCCTCTCCAGGCAGAAAAGTCCCAGGTCCCTCAGCCTTTCCTCATAAAGGAGATGCTCCAGATCCTTTATCATCTTTGCTGCCCTCCGCTTTCTAGGACATCCCTGTCTTTTTTGAGCAGGGGAGCCCAGAACTGGACACAGCACTACATTTGTGGCCTCACCAAGGCAGAGTAGAAGGGCTGCAATTCCAAATGATACAAGCAGCTAGGTTCTCCCATGGCTGATGATCTGAGAGAACCAAGAAGAAAGAAAGACAGGAAGAGTAAATTTGTTGAAAGTTACTGCACAGACACAGTAGAGAAGGATCAATATTATTCTCTCTAATTCACTGTGCAATTACCCCTTCACTAGGTGTACATATGGAGCACAGTTGTAATGAAGTTCTCTATCAACATCAAGCAACTCTATTAAGTTGCAGCTGTGCTGCCATTTTAACTTTTGTGAAACAGAAAAATTATCATCCACACTTTTATTGTAAGAAGCATCTTCCTTCTTCAGAAGTTTATTCCCTGCATTTGATATTCAGAGAAGTTCAGATGCAGTTTTTGCCGCTTTGCAACAGACAGCTGATCCCAGAGGCTTTATCTCTAACAAACAGGTGTCTGCCTCTTGTCTTAAGGAAGTGTCAAACAGATAACAGCAATAGTATCTCAGGCTCTATGGATAAACAGGGCTCTTGGGTTGGGATAAAGATGCATCTGCCCACAGACTTGCAACTGTCTAATGCAGAATTATAAGCACTTCAGGTATAGCTTAGAGCTTATTATTATCAGCAGATGATACCATAATTCTATAACTAAGAAAACATTTGAAATATGTGACAATAATGCATCTCAACGTAGGCCTCTCTGTAACACTTCATGCTGGTAACAATTAATTATTTAGTTGTTAGTGCTAATGTACTATACTTTGGGTTTTGTTTATAAATAAGCGTTTTGTACTCTACGAGAATAATTGTTTCATCATTCATTTTCAGTCACAAAAGCCAAAGGTGCCCTTTATATAAACAAATTGACTCCAGTCTGCTAGCATTTAAATGGTCAAGCTAGGCTTTAAAATTAGAAACATTTAGATGAATGACCAGAAATTTTCACTTTGAGTAATGATTCTTCTCTTCTCTTCTCTTCTCTTCTCTTCTCTTCTCTTCTCTTCTCTTCTCTTCTCTTCTCTTCTCTTCTCTTCTCTTCTCTTCTCTTCTCTTCTCTTCTCTTCTCTTCTCTTCTCTTCTCTTCTCTTCTCTTCTCTTCTCTTCTCTTCTCTTCTCTTCTCTTCTCTTCTCTTCTCTTCTCTTCTCTTCTCTTCTCTTCTCTTCTCTTCTCTTCTCTTCTCTTCTCTTCTCTTCTCTTCTCTTCTCTTCTCTTCTCTTCTCTTCTCTTCTCTTCTCTTCTCTTCTCTTCTCTTCTCTTCTCTTCTCTTCTCTTCTCTTCTCTTCTCTTCTCTTCTCTTCTCTTCTCTTCTCTTCTCTTCTCTTCTCTTCTCTTCTCTTCTCTTCTCTTCTCTTCTCTTCTCTTCTCTTCTCTTCTCTTCTCTTCTCTTCTCTTCTCTTCTCTTCTCTTCTCTTCTCTTCTCTTCTCTTCTCTTCTCTTCTCTTCTCTTCTCTTCTCTTCTCTTCTCTTCTCTTCTCTTCTCTTCTCTTCTCTTCTCTTCTCTTCTCTTCTCTTCTCTTCTCTTCTCTTCTCTTCTCTTCTCTTCTCTTCTCTTCTCTTCTCTTCTCTTCTCTTCTCTTCTCTTCTCTTCTCTTCTCTTCTCTTCTCTTCTCTTCTCTTCTCTTCTCTTCTCTCTTTTCATTATGACTTTCACCAAGGAAATTAAACAGGTTAATGAGCTGCTGGAAGCTATGTTTAGATTCCTAATAGATGTTCTGTTTTGGGAAAAAAAAAATGCAAAATCTGTAAAAGTCTACGGTATCTATATGTTTTACATGCTCGGAGAATTCTATTACTGGACAGAAATAGTAGATTACTGCATAATGCTGATTTAGGGAAGTAAATACTTTACATCCATGTTCCATGTGTTATTAAACATCTATCACGTCAGCAGCTCATTAAAAGGACCTAGGAGCATTACACCTACATCTTCGTTATTTTAACTATTGAAGAGGTACAAGTACAGACCAATGTTTCCTGAGCTGGGAAACTTGAGTCGGAAATGTATAGATTCTGTGGTAATCAAGACTCATTCACAGCTTCAGTATGTTTGTCACTATTAGATCTGGCAAATAAAACATTATGTCTTTGTTTTCAATCCTTTCATTTCATTAATACTTCACATCAACTCTCTCCAAACATAGAATTATCTCAACACTAATTTTATGGCCTTTTTGTCAACAGTATTGCCTATATGCAAACACAGTCAATAAATCATTCTAAGTTTGCTTTCAACTTCTACTAAATTTTCAATACCTAAACTGAATTTTTCCATTCTGTGTTTATTTCTTCCTGGGCTGTTTTTTTTCTGTGCTTTGTTGTTGTTGGTGGTTGTTCGGTTTCTGTGTCTGCTTTTTTTTTTTTTTTTAATGATTTTGTGTCTTTTCCTTTTATTTCTGTATCCTCCATATTCAGCCTAAAAAAAACCAAGTAGTCAGCAGTATTATCACAACTAACAGAATGCTTATAACTAATAGATGTATTAAATATTGATATACATCCTCTCAAATGCAAGCATGTCTTGAATTAAGTGTCGGTAACGTAGTTCAAATCTGAATTATACAAATGGATTACAGATCATGAATCGAGGCTGGGAACAGAGGCTGTATTGTAAATTGATATTAGAAATCTATGAAAAGTATTGCTGTGTCCATTTCAGAGAATCAGAAATGAATTGAATTGGTTAGAAGTGAATTCTCAGTATTTTCACTGAAAATACTGAGAAAAATCGCATTACATAATTCTTATTTGTATAGATGAATTTTCCTTGCCCCTTCCCTGGAGGTGTTCAAGGACAGGTTGGATGGGGCCCTAGACAACCTGACCTAGTGCCTGATCTAGTGGGTGACAATCCTGCCCATTGCAAGGCGGTTGGAACTGGATGTTCTTTGAGGTCCCTTCCAACCCAACTCATTCAATGATTCTATGACCTCTTGTTCTATCTGCAGTACAGTGAATCTGTTGAAAGTTTCTGTAAAGAACTTCTCTCAAACTTAACATCTCTATACAAAAAATGCGATTTATCTCTGAATAAAAATGATCACATAGCAGAGTGCCTTTGTGGGGAGAAAGTAGCAGTTCATGAGGCCCTGGATATGGAAATTTAAGATGCTTTCTTTAGGTGTGAGTGATTTGAACACCAAGTCCTTTTTCTAAGAAGGTACACAAGAAATATCTTTTGTCCCAGGAAATAGAATCAAAAGACAAAGAGTAGTTCTAATACTACTTTCCAATTGCTCCTATTCCCAATAAGGAGAAGTAAGTAGTCAGCAACTTTCTAGTTAATACAAGAACGCTCAAAGGCTGACATTCAAATTTGGAATAGCAAGAAAAGGCACACTTGATGGAATCACTTTTCCTTACTTCGCTTTGTGTGTGATATCATCTACTCTCCAAGAGAGTTTCCTGGACCCCTGCTTTAAATGGAAAAGGATGTTCTTTGCTTTAAGCAACACTTTATATTGTTTATTGCCTATTTTATATTAAAGTGACTTGAGGAAGAAGTCTCTCATGGAAGCAATTCAAAGATCAACAGTAACTTCACTGAGCTCTGAAAGTTTATTCAGTTTGGAAGAACTACTATTTATACGTTTCTCTTGCTTCTAACACATTGTACATTTGCATGATAGAGGCAAGCTGCCTTAATATGATGCTGGTTTGATTTCCCCACTCAGACACACAAAATCCTACCCAATTTTGCATTTAGCACTTCATGCATTCATATTATTGTAATTCAATTCTTTGTTTTTTTTTTCCTCTTTCTTTCTCTTTTTATGAACTCAGTTAACTGTGATTGCCGCAGTAACACTTTCATAGTAGATTTCAATTTGCAATTGGGGAAAAAAAAGAAAATAGATATTGAGTTTTAGGAAGAAGCATTAATACCTGCTGAATAATTTCCCTAAGTAGAACACTGATTCTTGCAGTACGGGGGACAGAAAAATAAGAACAGAGATGTTAATGTTCATCTTTCAGTAAACAGGAGAGTGGCATATACAGAAATAAAAAGAAACTTAGAAAGAAAATGTTGTGCCTGTAAACTCACACTGCAGAAGACTTGTCCCTGTCTTGATCTAACTGATTTTCAGCTTACACTATTGAACAAGTGCTCAGGGAGTCCAAGGCCACCAAGAACCTCTTGTCTATTAGCAGTTTCACCTTCCAACCCATTTCAAGTCTAATATCTTGCCTTCTAGGAGATACTCAGAACACACATTTAGACACTGGTTTTAAGTGGTCCATTTGCCACATTCCCAGATGATTTTGTAGGATGAATATGGCACACAGTGTGTTCCATTAAAAAGGCAGTGCTTGGAAAGAGGACAGAAAGCTGCTTGAGTCTTTGTTCTTCCTGCTGCAGAACTCGCTGGAAGGAAGTATGTTGTTTTCCATGGAACAGCTGGAGAGAATAACTTTGCAGGTACACTTGAAAAAGGAAAATAATTTTCATACTCTTTTGTTTAGTCTGTCCCACCCAGCACTTCTGAGTTTTCTCAGGTTAAAGCACTGCCTTGTTCTAGTTTGGTGTTTATGCATGCTGATACAAACTTAGGGGATACCTTTTCTGTGTTGGTGCAGGACATAGGAGGTATTTCTAACTCTGGCTTCTGGCTGAGGAAGAAATGCTAGCACTACTTTCAAGACTTACTCTCAGTCCGACTAGCCCTTCACAAAGTCACCTCCTTACTGCTATTCACTTCCTCTGGAGCTGAGAGTTGTATTAGTCTCCTTGTTCTGTAACGCTGCACGGGGAATTCACTATGCTCTGCACCTTAATGTTGCCTCTTTCAATATCAGCACTCTTCCATTTTTGTAAGAGCTGCACACCTTTCTTGTTCATCAAGACAGACCTTTTAGTCTGGTTGCATTACAGCACATTTTGTATGAAGAAATTCTGCTTGCATGGCAGTCAAGCTCTTCATGCTCCAATCTCATTCTCATTACCATGTTGTCAATCTTCATAACATTTACAGGATTTGCAGAAGCATTTGTATTCTTAGTCACTAACAGTAATGCTCACAAATCTTTCCAATGTAGACACCTGTACTGTTGCCCGACTATCCAACTCAATTCCACCTCTGTTAACTATAGGTTGGGTCTTCATGGCTTTGCTCTCCAAGAAGCATCAGAAAGAATCTGTCCGTGTGTCAAGGTGTCAGAAAATATCTTCACTAGTTCCATAGGACTTAGCATGCTGTTCTAAATATGCCTAGAGGCAATTAGTTGTGTTATATTCTTCTGTTCCTTCCTACTATAGTACTAACTGCAACGGAGTCTTTGTTATCAAAGACAGCCATACGTCCTGACTACAAGACACAGTGTGCTCTGAAAGCATTGAAAAGCTAAAGATGGATCCAGTATATAGACGTGAGATTTTATTAACAGGTAAACTTCTCATCTCTCCCCATTTCCCAAAACTTCACTCACCAGGGAGTTGAAGAATAAAATAATTTCTTGAAATTTAATTAGATCATTATGAACCAGAGAATTTACAAACAAATGTGTAGCTGGGGACTGGCTGTTTGGGTTGCAGGTCTGCTAGAAATGGACTGTGGATCCTGCTGGATGGTACCTAAACATTACTGAGCAGTGCACCCTGGCAGTGATAAAGACTGGCAGCTTACTGGCCTACATCAACAGAAGCATTGCCAGGAGATGTAGGGAAATCATTATTCCTCTTTACTTGTGTCTTAGTTTCTAACAGAAATTACTTTTCTTATAGTGTCTGGTATGAAGATATGTTTTGGTTTGAGAAGAAAAACAAAACTGATATCACCTGGCAGCGTTGAACAGAGCCAAGGACATTTTCAGTTTCTCAGTTTCTTTTGCCAGTGAAGGGGTTATGGGAAAACACAGAGCTGGGAGGGGACAAGATCAGTGCAGCTGACCCAAACTGACCAAAGAGCTATTCCATACCATATGACATCATGTGATTTGAGGAGGGGGAGTTAGCCAGGGAGGGGCTTCTGCTCAGAGAACAGCAAAGTAGATATTTGTGTCTGTTCGTAATACATAAATATATTTAGTATAGGTAGACAGAGAGGGAGAGCTGCTTTTGCTGCCAAGTTATCAACATAGGTTGCTCTGAAAGTAATGCTTCCTATTTATTTCCATGGAAACTACAACAAAGAGCACTATACTGCTATTTGGCAGAAAATTCTCAGCTACAAAACACTAATTTTCAACATAGTCATCACTATTAGCTATACATTTTAACCAGTGATAAGCAAGAGCCTTCATGCTGTGCAAAAATCTGGATTTAGATTACTATCTGCCAGTGTCTACAAGGGAACTGAATAACACATATTTAAGATATACCTTCACCAAAACGTGTTTAGTACCATCTCTAAATCTCAGCTGGTCTCCAGTTGTTATTTCAGAAAAGAATAGCTCTCATGTAGTCGTTATGCCAAATCTGATACTCCCATGCAGACGTCTGAGAGATTTACCATGGTCTTAAGTTACTATTAGACAACACCTACTCTTAGACAATTGAATTTTATACGTTTCCTATGGGAACAGAGCTTTGAGTTTTGATTCAGTTGCTCAATCATAGGTGTTAGTGACATTTGAGATGCTCTCAAGTTGCTATTCCTATTTACTGTAAGTTTCTTTGTCATATCAGCTGTAGACCTGTCATCTTCTGAAGCAACTGGAGGGCAGCCCATGTACTGAGGACATGCTGTGTAGCACAAGTGTAGCATGCTTTGTGTTTGCCTCTGGTAGCACCGTACAAGTATGATCTCATATACATCATCTGGAAGTGCAGCAGAATTACAGCAAGGCAAGCATGGAAAGGAATTTAAATTTTGAATTGATATATACTGAATGATTTCTGGAGGTATGCTAAGAAAATTTAGTGCTAAGGGAATAACAGAAAGCTTTTGGAAAAAAAATCAAATGTTTTAGCTGACAGCTGTATTTCTGTACTGTGAATTAGATAGATTGCCATCCTAACTGTGTGCAGCAAAATAGTGTTCAGGTTTCTGTCAGTAGATCCCCAAAAGACTTCCCCATTTAGTTGGAATTTCTCACTGTTGTCAGGCTGGTGCTTGACTTTCCTGTAAGAATCCAAGCTTGCTTTTGCAGGGAAGTCAAATCCCATCACCTTTGATAGATTTTTTCTGAGGAATGCTAAGAATAAGATTAGGAAAAGAGGTCTCCAAGATCAGGTTTAACTAATATTAATATTAACACCTTACACCTAAAAATTTTCACAAATATTAAATTAGAATTCTGTCTCAGTGTATTTTTCCAGTGTCTGACAGAGCCTAGGGAGAGCACAGGACCTGCTCAGAGTCTTTTCCGTTTTAAGTAACTTAATAACCTACTTCCCAGTAGGATCTAAATAAAATGAATGAGTGGATGAATAGAGCACCCTAATTATTAGTAATATCCCATTCAAAGTCAAAGTCTAGCGTAAGTCCAGCCATCACTCAGGAAATACAGAGAGAAGAACCACCACATTCAAGAAATATAGAGATTTCCTCAGCAGAGAAAGCAACACAGAAAGACAATTCAGACACAGAAATATTCAATACAGATGAAGAAGTAGGTGGGCGTGGATTGAGAAGAAGAACCAAATGAAAATGCATACTAAGTTCTGAGAAAGGGGGAAAAAAATTCAGAGGTGGAGTCAAGGACTGATAAATAAGTAATCATAGTGTCAGATGAACTAAAAGACTTCTGTGGTCTGTCTTCTCTGAAAGAAGGGAGAAGTGGAGAATCAACAATCAATTTTTGTTTGTTTTGTTGTTTTCTGTTTTTTTGGGGGTTTTTTGGAGGATGTGTGTGTGTTTGTTGGTTGTTTCTGAGAGGCATTTGTAATATGTACAGTTATACAAATAACAACTCAGCAGTTTAATATTCCAGAATGTGGCTTGGCCAGAGATACCATTGGAGCACATTTGAAATTCAAACCACCCTTCTGGGAGGCTAGAAATAGATCTTATATATCAAGCTGAATCTGCTAAAATTAGCATGAGACCTCTTGCATATTTCTTTCCTTTAATCTATATATCTTCTAGCATTTCAGATCACTGCCTTTGTTTCCTTCCTCTTCATTTTTCAGGAACTTGTGTTCACCAGTTTGAATACACAGATATTCTCTTCTTGTTGCTCCCAACACCTCCTTTCACTTGTTAATAGACTCACATGCTTGTGCTCCTGATGGTCTTTGCTGTTGGTTCAGTGGCAGCAATCTCTGTGTAGCAAGGACTCTGAGCAGAGCACACAGCTGTTTTCCAGGCAGATAAACTGACACATCATAATTTTGTGCTTTTGGCATCCTCCTTTGAATTAATAGCCCTGTGTATACCATGGTTTTATAAGCGAGTACTGTAAGTGTTCAAAGTCCATTTCACTGGCGTTTTTTTTTTCTTTCGTTTTCTGTAGATGTATTTGTGGACTCTCAAACAGCCAAATACTGTAGCAATCATATCACTTTCAATTTGCATAGGGCTCTTTTACTGTAAGGCTTGATAGTTGTTCTTATTTATACCATGGCTGAGATGTGCTAGAAGCTTTACAAGCAAATAAACAAAATCTAACCTTCGCTGTTAACCTGGAGTCAGTCCCATACACAATCATTCCAACTGAGCACACAATAATAGCCCATAATTGCACTTTCTGGATGATAGGGTGTAGGTGACAGCAGCCTGAATTCTGATTTGGTTACTCTAGATTGTAGGAGCGTAATTAAGAGCAGAAATCTGTTATTGGGCCTAAGAGTTTAGAAATATGCCAATCCCTTGGCTTTTCCAATAAATCCTATGGATTTATTTATCTCAACAGAAAATACATTTTACAAATTGATTTCATTGCAGCTGCATAGCAAACACTTTATACATAAGAAAACAGTGCTAGCTGACAATGAAAAGAGAGGCTACCAACCCAGACCTACAAGTACCAAAATATTACTCCAAAGACAACACCTTTGCACCAAGGGCTTGCATGAAAGAGGTCCCTGTACAAAACAACTTTCACATTGTAAATTAGTACTAAGGAAAGGGAAATGAATATATTGTTTGGTTTTCATGATCACAAGTGTGTTCCTCCATCCAAGGACTATCACTAAGGTCTGGGTCATGTCCTCAGTCTCCCTACTGTTTTCATTGCCCCTCAAGCACTTTTAATTTGTAAGTTATCTTCCAAAAACATGATGCAGTAGGATATTCGAAAGATGATCAAATTCTGTCATACAGCAGTCCAAATATCTACTGATTTCTTGAGTGGGGTAATCTTGTATTATTATGGCATACCATCATCCTGCTCCTAGAACACAACTTAGAGAAAAATCTAAAGACGTGCATCACTTTCATGGTCAGACACAACCCATAGGATCCAGCCCCACGCCATGTTATTTCTAGAGGTCTTGACAACTGATACCATTCAAAAACAATAAACAGAAATATGGGCTGGCTTTTGTTGACTTTTGCTTTGTTGGTGTTTTTTTTTTTGTTTCCTTAGATTTGTCCAAAGATGAAACCAGAACCAAATGAGCTTTCCTAAGCAAAATCGAGAAAAGGGATTTCCTTTAAGGTGCCTAATTATTGATCTTCCTCTAACTATAACCATGTCCTCAAATGCCAAGCACAAGAGGTGGTAATTTGCTCTCTCAGCTTCCCTTCAGGCAATTTTTCACCACCAATAGGAGGAGTAAATATTGCTTATTAGTGTATAGTACATCAGTCTCTCCTTCTCTGCCCAAGCATAATCAGAACAAATAATTACTGATGCAGTCTGGTAACAGAGTGGTGTGGTGCCTCACACCACATAATTGTTTAAATATCTCCAAACAGTAGGAAATCTCTCCAAAAAGCATCAGCAAATTGTCGTCTCACTGTGACAACTGAGCACACAATTTTCTGTAATTTTATCAGCTCCTCTGTCTTGGCAGTAAATGAGCATTGGTATCCAGTCCTTCAGGATCATATTCTTTTTCTAGATGCCTCAGGTCTCCATTCTTCTTGAATAAGAGTTGCATACATGAATACTACAGAAACAACAATAGCTAATAGTAAAATATCTACCTTTTGTATTTTAGAGAGGAAAAATGAAGTTAGAGCTTTGAAGGCATTGTATTTCTGTTCATTTAGAAGGATTGTATGTTAGCTATTAGTTTGGAGGCACAGTGCCTGCCTAATTTTTTCAAGGAAATAAAATTCAATCTACTTTGTAAATTAAATTCAATATCTGTAGAAATGCAGGGGAATGTTTCCTTATATAATTGACAGAGTGAACTGGACACCTTCACTATGTCTTGTAGGAAAAGCCACATACACACATATGCACAGGGATCCTGAATCTCAGAGAACTTAGGTGCTCAAACAATTTTGCTAAGTCCCTAAAGCTGATTAGAGTGATTATTCCCATATTTTCCCATCTACCCTTGTCTTCCTTGCAAGTTAAAAACCTTAAATCAGTCAGGCAGTCACCGAGAGCTCCTCATGTAACTGTTTTTCACCTGACTGGTAAGATATGCAAGCATATCTTAACTTTCTTCAAACACTAATGAGAACCCAAAGGATGATGATGTATTCAGGCCTGAATCTGCATCAGCCAAGCAAAAAATTAAAACATACATCTAATGACAGAAAGGTGCTGTGAAAAAGTGAAAAAGACCTCCAGTTAAAACACATTTTAACTGCTGAACCCAGTTGAGAGCTAAGCACAGTTCAAGATTCAACAGTTAAATGGATTTCAAGGTTAACCCTATATCAGTTCAGGCCACTGAAGTACAGAGTAGGCTTGGATGGATCCTGGAGTAAGTGATCTGCGGCAAAACAGCCCAGGGCCAGTGAAGACTGATGTAGCCACTGGATTGATTCCTTCAGGAATCCACATTTATCCATTCAAGAAAGAAGGAGGACATAAAATCTCCCAAATCTGTCCAATCTCTCCAGGGAGCGCACAGGACATGGGACATGACTGTGGCACCTGTGGCTGTAATGCTGCTCATTTCCTCTTTCTTCCTACAGCCTTATACTATTAGCTCACTCTTGTTTCCTCTCAGTTACCTATACTAGTTCGTGAATGTCTGTACTTCAGTAAATGCCATAGATCAGTAAATCTGCACAGCAACGAAGAATTGAGTGAATTTAGTCCCTGTAGGATATTCACATATACCATAAAAGGAAAAACATTGGTTTTAAGTCCATCACATGAGGAAAACAGCAAATGTTTAGCTTTAAACATGCAGTTTCCCGAATTTCCTGAAAGGCTCACTCTGTCTGTTATCAAGATGACAGTAAACGTGGACACTGGGATTTGAAAGCTTTAGCCTCAGATCAATTTGGATTACTTACTGTAATTGAAGAAGTGTGAGATGGTCACACGTTTTGTGTAGCTGTTTTTGAAAGTCATATATATATCTGTCTGCTAGAAATAAAGTACAAATCAGCAGGCATGCAAACATGCATTTTCATCATGGGATTAAGGGAAACTGAAGCATCCTTTTTTCCTGCTGATTACAACCAGATAGACAGATCATGCCTATTTGCTCTGTCTTTAAAGACGGTATAGTTTTTACTTCCTCCTGGAGCTGTGTGTCTGTTAAACATAGAGCCTACATGCTTTTTCTACAAGAGGAAACCATAGTACTGTTTTGGGAGTTTTCACTGTATTTGCCGTGCACATAGCAAAAAAAAAATAAAAAAAAAAAATCAATGCACAAAAAATAGAAAATCTAGTGATGAGACAGCTACTTGTATGACAAAATTAGCTCTTCTGCTCCCAGTGAATAGCCTCTTTACAGGAGTAGTTTATTTCAATCTCCTCATCTTCCTAAAATGAATCTGTAGTGAGGAGCAATTATAGTGAATATTTCCCAATTCCCAGTGCCTCTAAATGTGCCTATATTAATTTGATGAAGTTATATTACTTAATAAGTAGGTTTTTTCTCACATATATCTTTGTATACACGTTTGTGTATGGGTATGTGTGTGTGTGTGCCTGAAAATTGCTCACACAGAGACAGATTTGACTAACCAGATGTTTGCTGCTGACAGCAAATGGAAAAACAGTTGCAAAGATATCCTGTCTCATCTCTGGGCCTGGAGTGACTACTATCTGTGGAACTTGACTGGGAATATTGTCATTTCCGTCCTGGCCACCACAGGGCTACTCAGGAGGTCAAAACATATAATTTAAACTCTCCTTGAGGTACTGAGGACATTGTTGTCCCAAAACATCCATGAAGAGGGTCCACTGTAGCAGAAGCTGCTGAAGGGAGAGATTTTACACAGTGGATGTGGATTGAGTTAAATTTAAAAATCCTTTAAGGATTTACCAAGAGCATCTTGACTGAAACTCAATAGGGTGGGAGAATTATGTATAAGTGCTTCAATCTGACTTTCATCAAGAGAGCCAGACAACAAGATGTGGCGTTAGGAAAGTAAAGATTTCACTAACAAGCTCTAAATGAGCATGAAAGTACTGCAAATTTCCACAACCTACTTGAACATTTCACTTCAAATCTATTTATGGTTCAAACAGAGGTATTTAGGTGTTCTACCAAAGCACCCAGACTTGTATGGTCCCAGTGTAAAGAGTATGTGTGGCTTCACTTTCATCTCTCAATGATTTGAAAATAATGGCTGATGTCATATAAATTAATGAATAATTCATAAATGACTGTTCCTGCAGATGTTATAGGCAGCTGGATAAAAAACAACCAAACACAAAAATCAGCCACAAAATATTTAGGTAATTTCTAAATGTCTCAATCAAAGAAAAGCTTTGATGAGAGTTTATACTTTCTTGGTCACTAGAAAATCCAGATGAAGTGTATGGGAGTAGCATTAATTTAATTGCTTCTGCAGAGGCAAGTCTGTTGAGTGAAAAGGCTGAACTAAAAACAAGGAAGAGATGTGACCCGTCTATCACGTACCTCATTCATATTTGCAAAGCTTCCCGGAAACAGACTTTCTAGGGCCTGTGAGAGGTCTAGAAATGTCAAAAAGCAATTCTACTCCAGAAATATCCCTGATAAGGGATTTGTTTAGGTTAGGAAACACTACCAGGGCTCAGTAACTCATGCCTCTGCTCCAATGGTCATAGTTTTCCCCCTCTTGAATAGCACGCAGGTATCTCACTGCTGCTTTTCTTTCTTTCAGGACATTTGGGAAGTCTCTTCTATAGAGAAGTGTTGGCACCTGCTAAGGCATCCTCACCTCGCTGTGGACAGTGGATTGGCAGCAGAACTTTTCTTATCTACAAATATAGAAGAGATCAGAGATCACAAAAGTTATAGCTTTCCTTGAAGATCCAGAAAAAACAACAATCTGAGTAGGGAAGATGCTTTAAATGCTCATAACACTGCTTCTTATAACTTTCATGTGCTATCTCCTGCAACCAAACACGGCAGCCTATATTCTATGGTCAGAGTCCACCCTGAGATTCTGAAATATATGAGAAGAAACTCTTTATAGTTAAATGGTTGATCAAGTGAGAAAAACAAATCCACAGAAACCAGGCTTCATTAACTCTGCATCTCACCAACTGCTGGAGTTCAGCTTGCTTTACATTTTTTAAAAGCCACATTACTAGAGCATGATGCTTCTTCATTTTGTTTTTGTCCTTTCCTCTGGTGAATGTGGTGGAAAAAAAAAAAAAAAGTACAAAAAGAAGCTAAAAATGTATTTCTCTTCTCCTGTGAGAAAAGCTGAGAGTGAATGGCCATTTATTTCAGACCTTTTTTGTTGTTCATTTGTTCTTAAATATAGTGCTTTTTTCATCAGCTGTCATGAAGCCCACTCTGCCTCCACACAGCTGCCAAATACGGTATGATCTCCTTTTGCATATTGTGGATGTTTGTTCTAACTCACCAAGTTTCCTTCACAGAGCTATGCATTGTCAGTACTGTGCAAAAAGTTCTGGGAAAGAAGGAAAAAAGGGGATCTGAAACTGCAATTTTGTTGCTTATTTGTGCTTTTATTTTTTTTTCTAAGGATGGAGCAAAGAATTGGTCATTTCTTCTGAAGCACACTGTCTGTAATGACTGTCCTTTTCATACAAGGCAGCCAGATGGAGAGGGAAGTAATAGAAAGTGCAGAATTAATCCCACTGGAGTCCTGCCAAGAGCTGGCTGTATACTCAGTTTTGTACCTGAGAGATGTCAAATGCCTGTACATTTAGGAGTGCAGAAATTGCTGTTGGAATTATGTGTTTATCCAACTAAACAGCTCAGAGGCAGAAGTGACAATCTCAGGGGGTTATTATCAGATGGATGCATTGAGTGCTCGCAGGTCCAGCGAGAGGAACTCGAAGCATCCACGCAAGTCAGCTGCACACAGACTGGTCTCTTTGTCCCTGACTCCAAAGAAATTGCACACAGTCCAAATCTGCTGCAATTCAGCTCTGCCTTTTTTTGACCCATTTCTTTCTGAAAGCTCAGCAGGTGTGACAGAGTTAAAAGCTGAAACTAACAGCACCATCTACTGGGTATAGGACATTATTGTATAATAAAGCTAATTTTGGTCATTAATGAATAAAGAAAACAAACAAAATCTACATATCCTCAGGGATATAGGATGTTCAAAGTCTCTTTTTCCCATAAGCTGAGATTTTTTTCAAGAGAATTTGAAATACAAAAGAAAACTGATTTAACTGTTATTTCTCTGTGCACAGCCTGGACTTCTCACTATTGTTACATTTTGGACAGTTTTTCTTGATGAGGATAGTAATGCAGATCAAAATGGCTTTTCAAAATGGGGAATGAACAGCTGAGTCATGTTCACTCAAAGCTCTGCTTTCAAATCCGGGTTACTTCAAAACAAAATCAAACTAACAAATATCCAATAAAAACAAAAAAAAGTCACATCTAGTCACATTAGAAAGGCAAGGAAGATGATAAAAAAAAAAAAAAGCTATTCACGATGACAAAACTTTTGATAGAACTGGACTCCATGTTCCTCATATGTGGTGGTCCAACATGAGTTTTGGAGAAACCTTGAAGGGTAAGCGTGGACATCTGTTTTTAAAAGAGGCTTGTCTTCTGAATATTTTAGTCTAAGTGATTTGCATCTCTTAGCTGGAAGGACATCGGTAGGCATAAGTCAAACCAATGGAGAAGGATCACTGGTGGATTTTAAGTACTCATTACCAGTGAGTTGACTGTCTCAAAAATGCCATTTGGTGAACCTTGGTGGATATCAGAACATTTTTCTTAGAGCTGTTTCATGTATGTGAAAGTTGCCACTTCACCAGGCTTTTCTGCAGCAGTCAATTTGTGTGGTAAAAGCTTGTCATCATGAAAACAAAACCACTGAGCATTTTATTCCCTATTAGAGCCATCTGAAATGCAGACCTGGAAATGCAGACTGACTTGTGCCCATCCCAAACGATTTCAGTGAAAGGCATTGTTCTCCCCATCACACCCATCAAACTCATCATGCTAGTGATTAGCTATGATTGAATCCCTACCAACACAAGATGAAACCAAATTTATTTTATAAGCCTCTTCTCAATATGAACAGTATTATGATACTTGAGATACAGCAGTGTAGCTGTAGAAAATAGCAAAAGAAAAAAAAAAAAACAGAGTGCACATAACACGAAATTGCGCAACCCAAATTAAACTCACATCTGCCTTTGGCTGGAGGCAAAACACCAGAGCAGAAAAATGAGATCTGAGGAAGCGATGACGCTCTACCAGCAAAGAAGAGCTTTCTCTGGAGGAGATGAGGCAGCTACAGAACACACAGAAAAGCACCAGTTTTCTGACAAAGTGAATGAAGACTCAGATTAGTTTGATTTTGTGCAGGCTTCTGGAAACATATTTTATACCGGCTCATTTAGCAGTTCTTACCCCTAAAATGAAAGCAATCAGCTGTTAAGTCTTTACATTAGTACCAAAACATCTCTCAACTTGGCTCTATAGAAGTTCTCTATAAACACCCTAAGCCCCATTGTTTCTGCCCAAAAGAAATTGCACCTTAAAGAATAATCAGATTGCCTTCCTCTTTCCTAATTCAAAACCAGATAGCTATCTCAATTACAATCAATTGTATTATCATAGAATCGTAAAATGACTTAGGTTGGAAGGGAGCTTAAAGACCATACAGTTCCAACCCTCCTTCTGTGGGATGGCGGTCACCCACCAGATCAGACTGCCCACAAACCCATCCAACCTGGCCTCGAACACCTCCAGGGATGGGGCATCCACAGCTGTCTGGGCAGCCTGTTCCAGTGCCCCATCACCCTCTGAATAATGAATTTCTTCCCACCATCTAAAGAAAATCTCTCCTCTGAGTTTAAAACAATTCCCCCTTGTCTTATCACTATCAGACTGTGTAAAAAGTCATTCTCTCTCCTGCTTAAATCTCCCCTCAAGTATTGGAAGGCTGCAAGTCTCGCTGGAGACTTCTCCTCTTCAAGCTCCAGGATGTCACAGATCATCTCCTTGTCTTGCATGTGCCTTAACATCTCTTCCAGGAGGATCAATTCCACGGTCATCCCAGGCACAGATATGAGGCTCACAGGCCTGTAGCTCCCTGGGTCTTCCTTTCTCTGATGATCCTTCTGAGTAGCCTTCAGAACCTGTGGCAAGGGTAGAGGACACTGCATACCAGCTGTGGGATTCCTGTGCTGGGGCACAGAGACTTGGCTCAGTGAACCATATATTAAGGCATCAGTGACTTCCAAATTAAGAGCATGGAGGAGTATCAGTCACAGAGGAGGAGGTGATTCCTGTAGCATCGTGTTTGTTTTTCTTGTTTTGTTTTTGTTTTGATGTTTCCATGGAAGCTACTGTCATTTTCTGTAACCAATTTAACTTTCCTCTTTCCTGGATTTCAAGGCAGAAAATCATATTAACACCCCTCAGAGAGGGTGATGTGATTTTCACTACACAGTCCTCAGTCTTTCTCCCAGATTCAGCTTCCTTCACAGGGGAAATTGATATTGAAGTGATATTTTGGTGGTTTAAACAGAATCAGATGGGTTTTGTTGGGGAAAAAAAAATCACAAGTAGCAATTCACCCTTTTCAAAAACAAATCTATTCTGTGTAAACAATTGCTTATTTCAGGATTTTAACTGATGCCTGGGTAAAAAGATTTCCCTGGTGGCCATGGTGAACATAACTCCTTCCATTAACAATCCTGATATGGTGAGAGAGCTTGGTGTAATGTGAGAGGAACGTGTTTTGTTGGATGACATTTTCACTATCCATACCTGCGTGGCATCTTACCCTGACATAGCTAACAAATATTACAAGGAATTCAGAAATATTCAGAAGTTGGAGTAGGTGTCTACTGCAGAATTTGTCATCACACACAAGCCAAGGAGCTTTCAATAAAAAATGCCAAAAAATCAGTGACAACATATAATCAAGTTTCTACTTTGGAAAAGCTTTAAAAGTCCCTTTGAGGAAAGCTCTCATTCACGGAGCTTTAAGCAAAGATCTTCCCAGGATTTGTGCAGGTTGCTGACACATATGCTGCACTTCTCCCAGGCCTACCACAATTCCTACTGATTTTGTTATTTATCAAACACCCATCAGGTATCAATCTGTTCATGAATCCAGTGAGAAATATAGAGCAAAATTGTAAAGACAGAGGGATGCTTCTGATCTTAAGTGATGACCTTGATCCTACTTAAAACTACTCCTGGTCACTGGAAAGGATGAAACAGCTCTGACATCCTCCAGTAGTGGTCCTCAAGGCCCAAATGACATGCTGAGTGGAGCACTCATCAAGAAAACCTTCAGTAGGAAACATAGTAATATAGAAGTGCCTTAACTCTTGGATTTTGAGTGGTAATTGATTCTCTGACCCAGATCTAAAGTTACTGTGGACAAGTTCCACTTTAGTGGACAGATCTTAAAGCTACAGTTGATCCTCAGCTGTGACCTTGAAGTCTAATGAGACCATGAAGCTAGAACATAGATGACTTACTCTCTGTCACAGCAGCAGAAGGAGAAGAGAGTGTAGCCGGAAAACTGTTTCTAAGCACATCTGCTGGCAGTACAGCAGCACAGGCCAGGAATGCAAAACAAGAAAAAAAGGATTATTCTCATGCTACTTCCCTTTCCCAGCTACAGCATCAATCATTTTGCAGGGTTGATCTTGGAACAAGGAAATGGAGAGAAGGACAAAGAGGAGGACTGAAGTCAAGCCAGAGTCTTTCTCTGCTTCCAAAAGCCTCTCAACAATGCTGGACAAGGATGGTAGGAGACTTAATTACAGTCCCAAGGGTTCAAGCTTGACCTTAAAATCCACTGCAAGTATTAAATCTAATACAATGCTTTACTGAGCACCTCACAGCCTCTTTTGGCACTTACATGATTCTGTAAGTCAAATTGTTTGTTAATGCCCTTGCCTCAATTCATCTGGGTGCTTAAACACATGCTGAATTTCAAGTCTTCCACTGGCAATGTGGATATCTTCCATGCACCTGAGGTCAACATCATCCTTTAAAGGAGGGAATTTTTCAACAGAGCTATTCTCCAGTTTTTAACCCTATCTTTAACCCAATGAAATTGATCACATACCTTTTCTGTTCGTTGAGGTCTCTTTGCCTTTCACATTAATATTGGCACTGTTTGTTTGAATGTATGATTTCCGTGTGTTGCTTGAAGGGCTGCTGGCACCTGCACTCGATGCCACCACATTCTATTGTACTAAAGTTGCCATCACTTTCATTCTTCTATTTGAAGATGTTTCTTTTCTTTCTGCTTTGTCCAAATACTAGATTTCCCCTAATATGGAGTTAGCCTATAGTGTACCTCAGCCTCCTTCACATCTAGGTGGTGGCTCAAAGATGTCTCTGAAACAGGAATTTCCTGCATATTCTCTGATGTGCTGCAGCTCCTTTCCCAAACTTCTGCACAAATCATTCTGGCGGATAGATAAAAAATAATCCCCAGTGACTGTTTTTGATGTCTCCACACAAACAATATTATCTGAGAGCCATTAGGGGTTATCTGAGTCACAGTTACATGGTTTTGTGACTCTCTCAGCTTGTCTTAAGCTATTCAAAATGGTGTTCATAAACTCAGAAGGAGCCCACTGATTGTCCTGTTATGTATCAGAGGCAAAGTGTGTGGAAAACTAGTTCAATCTCCAATATCATCATAGTCTTAATAAAGTGATGAAGCAGGAGATCAGGAAAAAATAGTTGAGAATCAAGTTAGACAGGATTTACAAGTATTTTTGCAGAAAAATAGGAAAGTAATGATGACTTTTGAAAATTGCATCATAGGGTTTAGAAAAATCTGTAATGTATGGGTTTTCTAACAGACCAATCAAATTCTAGAAGAAGGATTTGGATTGGTCCCGGTGGACTGGTGGAATTCAGGATATTTCTGGTAAGCCCAGAGGTGAAATCATGCTTCTTTCACAGATGAATCACAGCAATCCAGGATTGAGGTCATTGATAAGACAATCTGGGACACTCCTGGCTGGTGAATAAAACCAGTACATCTGTTCCCTGCAGTAATAATCCCCTAATCCCACATTGGATGTTTTATGCTTAAAAGGAAAAAAATAAAAATAAAAAAAATCCTGAAGTATAAACAGAAGTTTCATTTAGAAATAGAAAGAAATCTGTTCAATTCAGCCAACCAAACAAAACCCATCTGATACAATTCAAATCATTTACATATAAAGGTTTTTCAAGGTAATTCTAGATACTGTCTCTCCTGAAGGTAGAAACTATACTTCGTATTGGAACTTCATTTCACCTCTTTATCTCTCCACCCTTCTCTTACTCTCTCCTCATCCTCTCTCCACCAAAGGAAGTGGGCTCTGATTTATCTTCTCAGAAGAGTTACTGGATTGGGAACACAATGCTGGACTTTTTGTTTTCCTGTTAGCTGATATGATAATAAAATGAGATAATGAGACAATATGAAAATGTATCTAAAGGCAAAGCTTGGCTTTGGGTCTTCTCTCTTTCCAGGTATAAATAAGCTTCCAAAACCTTGTCTGAGGTGTATGGTCCCTTCAGAGGTAATGCAGGAGTAATGTTTCCTTGTGGTGTCAAAGTTTTATGTGTCTATGACTTACAAATCACAGTTCAGTACTTTGCACTGATAGCTTGTCCTAGCAGACAGCCATAGCATCTCCTGAACACACGATCCCTGTGGTATGTCTGCTCAGAGTGTTAGACACCGGATGTCTGCATGGAGAGTAAGTCCGGGGCCACAGTCCTAGACTGATCCCAACCCAAGCACTTTGTTCCTGACCCTACTTTCTTACACATACCCAGAATTGCCACGACTGTGGCTGAGCAGAGCATCTCAGGGCTGTTCTTAGATCCGGGGCTCCTTTGGATTAGTAAATTAGGAGTCCATATCTAGTTTCCTCTGCAAGGCACTTCCAGTTAATTTAAAGTCAAAGTTATCTTATATACACAAGGGATGGCTTTCATGCATGTTCTCATCAGTGCTTCCTATTACCTGACTTATTTCTTCCCTCACTGTACTGCAATTTTAGGGCTCATGCATCCCCCTACACGGCAAGAAACATAAAAGTTAAGCATTTACATGACTCAGTGAACTTCACTTCAAGAACATTAGGTTTACTGACTCTGAAAAGGTGGCTCTGATGCCTTCTTTCAACATAAAAAACAACAACAAATGTTAAACTCTTACTCATTGCTCCAGCAGATTTCAGTGTTGTGGGCAGAAATAAAAGCTTTGTTCCCAGTGTAAGCATGGTGAGAAGCCTATAATGTTGCTGCACAGCATCCTATGGGCTCACTTGTTCTAAGCATATTCACTTCTCTTCTACACAGGTCCAATCCCAGCCCTTTCACCATAGCTTCTGGATGCCTTCCAGTAGGGAATTAACAGCTGTCACGACTGCCTTCTATCCTGTTCTCGTGCCTGAGAAAAAACAGCCTGTCACGCTCGCACAAGTACCAGATGTGACTTAAAACATAATTTCTCAGAAATAAGACCATTGTTCTAGTGATTGAGTGCACAGAAAAATATACTCTACTACATTGTTTTATTGCAGTCCTTTCCTTCCTTCCTTCCTTCCTTCCTNCTCCCTCTCCTCTCTTCTCCCCTTATCCCAGATATAAGGGATAAGGTATGGATTTCATTGCCTTTTCTACCTGCAAAACCTGTTGCAAGCTATCAACTGAGCTTCTACAGAAAGAAACAACGACATCGTTTATTGTGTGTTTAGTGATACCTGTGGCAAGGTAATTACATACAATCTCAAACAGAGAGATGCCTAGTTAGAGTTGTTTTAAAAGATGTTGCAGGACTGGGGGTGGAGGAGGAATGTGGACATGCAGCTGTTTTTCCCTCTTTTTCCTTTTTTCCTCCAGAAAGTCTTTCTGCAAAGACAGTGAGAAAATAAACCGGTTCCTTCACAGATGTAGCTGCTTTATTAAATCAATCTTCAATCAACCCTAGAAGTGAAATATAATTCACCCTCCTAAGCTAGAAACAGCAGTTCAAGAAAATGCTCAGGGCTGACAAGCAACATGGGGTGTAAATGCATTTCACCTCCTGCACTGTGTTCGTTCTTCTTGAAAGCTCTCACCCCTGACCTGACCCAATTTTATGAAAAACATACCCAAAAGCCAGCCTGATCTTGAAAGCAGTCATTGTGGCTCTCATGAGGGTGACAACTTCTCAGTGAGGAAGGTAAAACAGGCTGATTTGTCCTGCCACATGAGCAGCTCCTAAAACAACAACTAGCATCAAATGCGTGGAAGGGAAAAGCAGGATTTGTGCTCCATCTCCCCCCTCCTGGCAGGTGTCACAGCAATACAAAAGTGTCAGAAGACTTAGGCTGAAACAACAGCAGAAAGAGAAGTGGGGGAAATACGTCAAGGAATTAGAAACGGGAGGATAACTGATATTTTGTGCTTTCATCACAGCTTTGTGTATGTGTTTGTGTGTGCATAAGGGAAACAGAAAAACATGGAAAAAAACAGATACTTTCTTATGCTGCTTAAAGCATTTCTAAAACATACTTCTTTAAAAAACATTCTCCACACACATTTGGTGTCTTGCAAGAAAAGTGTTTTTCCCTCACAGTGAGATCTCAGAGTCAGTGCTCACCAACGCAACACTCACCAGCAATCATGCATTGTCCGTTCTTTATTGAGCTCCTGCTTTGCTGTGCCAATATTTTCACATTTCATTAAAGCTTCTTGATATTTTTATTATTTGTTCCCTCACACACTTATTTCCCCACAGCTCGCTCTGGTTGTGGTCTGCAGCATTCAGCACAAATAGCACAAAACCTCTGGCACATCAGAATCAAGGGAAAAAAGAGACCCCTTCATATAATACTTTTTTCTATTTATTTCTCCCATAAGAAATTCACTATTACAGAGTGTTCTTCACTCAGGCATTATTGCAGTTTAGATGGAGAAAGACTAAGAGTACTTCAATATTCCATCTTCAGCCTCCTAAGATTAAGCTTAACTCATCAGTGGTATCCTGGAGGGAAAGGAGGTGGGGGTAGGAGAACAGGGTCAATGCAATTTTTTCATTAAAACTGTTGTGTTTTCTATTAAAATATTTGCATATTAATTGAATCTCCATTCCCTATTTTCAAAGGTCAGCCTTAATCACACAGTGAAGGACTTTTTCCATGAGAAGGCACTGAGAGACCCTGGCATTACTGGAATCCCATATCTTAGACAGCAAGAATTGAGCTCTCCTCACAGTTTGTTACCGGGCTTTGGACATTGAATTGCCAAAGTCAGCGACTCCCGAGAAGATATGGATGTGTCTGTGAAGCCATAGCTCCCTAATCCTTGATGGAATGGTATTTTCAGCTGCCTTCTCAGCACTTGTCTTTTGTTACTGTGCTTTCAGGTCCCATTTTTATGTTCCCACCTCTTCATCTTCACCATGCTGGGAGTCCAAGCACCTCTTTTGAGGTCACAAATTAATTTAAGAGCTGGGGAAGCTGAATCTCATAAATGCCCAACATTCATTTCCTCATGCTGAATCCTGGAGGAGTGATTTCACCTTTGCTCTGTCCTCACCGGGAAACCATGCTGAGTTAATCTCTAAGACCTTAGAGGATGCCAGAAGTATTTAGAGCAGTGCAATATATAAGGTCAGCCACAATTTCTGACACGATTTTACTGGTTTGTGACAATGACAGCAAAAGAGAAGATATGCCTGATGGTGGTGTCTGTCTAGAAGAGAGCACTGGACTCAACCAAAGCTACTCAGAAGCACAGGTCAAACCTGAATTCCCACCACTACAGCCACCACTGCCATGATCACAGAATCACAGAATCACAGAATTGCAGAGGTTGGAAGGGACCTCGAGAGATCATCGAGTCCAACTCCCCTGCCAGAGCAGGTTCCCTACAGCAGGTTGCACAGGTAGGTGTCCAGGCGGGTCTTGAATATCTCCAGGGAAGGAGACTCCACAACCTCCCTGGGCAGCCTGTGCCAGTGCTCCGTCACCCGCACTGTGAAGAAGTTCTTCCGCATGTTGGTGCGGAACTTCCTGTGCTCCAGCTTAAGGCCATTGCCCCTTGTCCTGTCCCCACTGACCACTGAAAAGAGGTTCCCCACCTCCATTTGCCTCCCGCAACTAAGATACTTATAAACATGGATCAGATCCCCTCTCAGCCTTCTTTTCTCCAGGCTGAACAGACCCAGCTTACTGAGCCTCTCCTCATAAGGGAGATGCTCCAGGCCCTTTATCATCTTTGTGGCCCTATGATAAGGAGGTACCAGCTTCCAGCCTGTCCTTCCTGGCCTCCCATGGGAAACAATGCTTTCTGCTGCTCCCAGCAGTCTGCTGCAGACCTTATATGAACCTGGAGCAGGTCCACCTGGCTCTGCCCTCCCCACTTTCAAGAATTGGAGGAGAAAGATCTCACATCCATTTTGCAGCTACGCTGGCCCCAGCACTACAGAATAGGCACCATGAACAGAGGATCTGTTTGCAAACACAGAAAGCATGGACAGCCAGAGGGAGAGCAGCAGCACAAGGAATTACATGTACATAGAGCCTTGCTTTTGACCCAAACTGGCAAGGATCCTGCAATGACCAGCATGCAATTTCTCCCTCTAACTGATAATAAGAAGCAGATAATATCAGCTCACTCAAGATGGGAAATTTTTTATTTGTTTTTCAGATCATAATTTAATTAACTGTGATTTTCCTAACATGCACTTTCCATTTTTTCCCTCTTACTGCAAAGGAAAGGACCTAGGGCAAATCCCACAGGCTTCCAGGCTGCAGGGACAATAACAATTTAATGAGACAACTTATGTTATGTTTATCCTCCTGCCCCAGGCACAATCACTGCAAGGGCAGAGGAGAAGGGAGCCAGCCCACCTAGGACTGCAGAGGTAACTCAGACCTTTTCTGTGAGTAGCATCCCAATAGGAGCCCAATCAGCCTGAGGCTTTTTATGTTGTTGTTGTAACAGACCTCGGCCTTTTCTGGACCTGTACCTGTTTAAGAACTTGGCAATATTAACAATGTAGATTATTTTGCCAATGGTCTCCACTCTACTCCCTTTTCCCTCCCCACTGAGACATTTCGCTGCCTTTTCCTGTGTCTGAAGCTTGGAGAGAGGCTCCTGGAGAAGTGTGCAATGATTTTAAGCTAATAGTGCCATCTAGTGATGTAAGAGACACATGGGCCTCTGAGTCACCTGGCAGAGCCGCAGTCCTCAGGGCTTTCGCAGGGAAATAACCACCCTGCATAATGTTTAATAACGTCCTTGTGGTGTTAGAGTTATCCACCCCTGAGACAGGCAAAGTCCACACATGCTCCTGACACATCCGTGGAGGTGAGGCAACAGCATCCAGAGCTTGGGAAAAAAGATAAAAAGCAAAAACAAGAACATAGAAATCTGTATGTGAGGTTTTAGGAATCTGATTAGAACCTGCAGGAGTGGGGAAAATGACCAAATCTGGTCCTGTGATGCCCTTGAATATTGCTGGTACATATATATACCTATATTTCACATGCATGTAGATATTTGTGAAGATATACATCTATCTCCCCAGCAGCATGTGTTGAATCTTCAGAATTTAGCAACCTAATTCCCAGAGGATGCAGCTCTCTCATTTATTTCCAAATAAGAGGAAAACACACACAAGCACACAGAGGCACCAGTCCCCAATGACAGCCATATAAATACATTCGTGATCATTTGAAATATTTCCCTACAAAACAACCAAATATATGTAAAATCTCAGGGACTTTTTAATACACTCCAGAATATGATTTTTCAAGAGTAGGTGCAATGAAAGTTTACTCTCATTCCCACTGTGAAGCTTTTTCTCTATATGCAATTCAGAGTTTGCCTTTATGGCTGTCCTTTAAGATACAAATAACTACCAGAAGACTTCATTTTTAAGCCCGAAGCAGGCAATGACAACACTTCCTGTGATTTATTTTAATGAGAAGGCAAAGCACTATTATGAAACCAGACTCCAAGCAAATTATTCCTTCCAGCTGCTGAAGGAGTATGCTGGTTCACACATTTCTGTACCTTCTCATAGTTGAGGAAATGAGACAGAGTATAAAGGTGTTCTCGTTTCCCTGGATAAAAGATTGGAGAAGTGGGGCTGGAGAGAAAGTCTTCAGGGATTTGTACCAGTATGCTGGAGTCAAAGATCTTAAAGCAGAGCTGGCTGCTTGCTTGCCTTGTATTTATTCTGTATCTTATGTTTCAGAATTTTCTCCAATAATTTCCAGCACTTGGGGAAGAAATCTGCCTCTTTTCCTTTCCCTGCTGATCATTTCTCTCTGATTTTAATTACCGGTTGTTTTTCATTTGTTTGTTTCCCTCCAACATGTCAGAGTTTGCTGAGGGGTGCAGGGTGGGATGTGCTGATGGCTAGAGCAGTAAGAAATCGCTCCATTATTTGGACAGCATCTTTTCTATATATGATTTTTGTTCTGCAGGCAGGAGTGAATTTGTGGGACAAAGCTCTGCAATCCTGCTTAGTACAGTCTGCTTCTAGAATCACACATGAATTTTTCCTAAGTCATCCTCGGTGTTTGAAGGGGGTGAGTATATGGGCAGTGCCCAACCTCTCGCATTTTTTCCCTTTGACACATCATACTTGGAGATTTTGGTCTTTCACTATAAAATCTAAGTTTCATGTAGGTTGTGTGAAAATATTTGTTGCCCCAGGGTTTGAAGTATATGTTCTGTGGACCAAACATTAATTGCATTGTTGGCTGTAAGTCTGAGGACTGGACTTTATGACCCCCAAAGTCACCTTGTACTCCTAATATCATTTTCCTTTCCTATCTTCTTTTTTTTTTTTTTTTTTGCAGCATTGCTTTCTTTAAATCTTAAAATAGCTACAGCATCTAGCTTGAAATCAAGTTGAAAAACTAGGATATGATCAAGGAAAGCCTGGAGAAATAAATCCAGGGACTTGCTTTCTGTCTCTCCCCTCACCATTTGTTGGCCAGGACTGCAGAAACTAAATGCACTCCTGGGAGACTCTGTCTGAAAGGCTTGTCTAAGAAATAGCACATGGCTACAGTGAGAAGCTGCAGGGTCTATCTGTTTTTGCATGACTCAGGCAGTGAAGTTATGTATATTTGTGACACACAAAGGCTAACCAGTCCTGCATCCTCTAATAATCCTGTGGAAGAACCCTCATGCACCCTGATGCATGTAATGTATTACATAATGAGTTTCGATTTCAGTGATTATGTAAATTCAAAAAAGAAATGGGTCTTGTTCATCCAGATCAGTGGGACTATTGGGTGTACAGATCAGTTCAAAAGCTCTGATGATTATTTTCAGAAGCAAGAGAGCATTTCACACCTTTCTGAGTGCCATTTCCCTGCAGGTAGGAAATATCACCACACCAATTAGAGCCAATTATAAACTCAGTGACCTGCTGTAACATGGAAACATCAGGCAGAATGGAGTTTGCAGAACAGAGAAGGCAGAACCAGGTAGAACCCACACATGTGTTTAGGTATCTGGGAAGATTTTGCACATCTGGATTTTCCACAGCCTTTGGATGCAGGTTGCCTGAATTTATTGTTACTGGAGCCAGGTGAAAATTGACAAGTGTGGTGAGGATTGTGCCTGCATGAGGTGGTGGAGCGCTCTGCATTGTGGCCAAAACCATTCTGCAACATATGGACTTTCTGATATGTCCATGGAATACAAAGGAGTTGCTTATGGTGTATTTGCACACTCCTGTACATATAACAATTCTCCATAGGCTTTAGGCTCGGGGAACAAAAACCACTCAGACAGAGAAAAAAGGTGCTGGAGCAGCCTAAAGGCCAAGACTCAAACCCAGGCATTCCTGCTCCATCTCATGCCCTGATGAAAGAAAATCCATGCCTTGTTCTCAAGAGTTCTATTGTGTTTGGAGGGGTGAAATTTCACCAACTGCCTTTGGTAACATCGCTTTAAGAGTGAGACATCCATCTGATCTACTAATTTAACAGGACAATTGAATGACTGAATGAACACATATGTCCCTCACACTAGGACGTCCATACGATCAACTTGCACTATGTTCCTGGTATGGTCAAAGCAGATGGTAGAGTTTAGGGACCTCCTAAACTTCACTGGCTTATTAAATGATCTTTGTAAACTATAATAACAACACAGATTCCTCATGCAGATGGAGACACCTGTGCTCTAAATATGCAATACTGGATGAGATGAATCCTGCACTGGTTTACACTAAACCCCAGAGCTTTAAATGGAAAATGTTAAGTGAGAAGAAATCCAACAACCAAAAATGATCCAGTAACCAGAACCTTAAAGCAGAAGACTACAGAGAGGACAATGATCTTTAATTCACATATCTGCTAGTTTAATGTGTTTTATGGAGAGGGTGAGGCATATACAATGCATGTACAAGGATATCAGTGTCCTATGACTCATCCATTCCCATTGACTTCAATGGGAGCAAAAAGTACTCCAAGCGGAAAAAAAAAATAAAAGGGAAAAAAAAAATGGAAAAAGAAAGTGAAACTGTAAATAAGTAAAAACCTGAGTAAACACAGAATCTGTTTCTACAACAGGAACAATAATGGTCCTTTTAATAATGCATTATCTTCAGATCATCAAATCCACTTTCTGAAAGGAAAACCTCTTTGGAGCCATTTCAGATGAATGTTGTTAGTCTAATTAGCAATGGGTTTGTCACATTCCCGGCTTATTCACAGGAGAATACATTCTAAAAGATTGCTGCCTTCATTTGAGCTCATTAAGATTGTATAGCTACAAAAGTTACGATTTTGCTTATTCTTTGGAAAGAGAAATTAGAGATCAACTTGAAAGAATCCCTGATTCAGACAGTATTCACTTACATAAATACATTATTTTATGTATTCACACCATCGATAACTTATCTCATTTGCTCTACTCCTACCTGCATTTATGGGAAACAGCTTCAGCCCAGAACAAATACTACAAATACCACAATTTATTTACATTTTGAGATCTCGTGCTTAATGCCATAAGCCTTGCCCTTTTTCATAAGGCTCTTATCCTCACCTTCAGCTGTGAGGCCAGACCGAATTACAGCTGCACAAGGGTACAGCTACCCTCAGTTCCACCTGTTCCCAGTAGCTTGGAAACAGTTGTATAGAACATAATGGAAGGCAGCTGCATGAACTGATATGGATCAAGAGTGCAACAAAGGACCTTAGACTTCATTCTCAGTGAAGAGATGTTGAATTTTTACACTGTTACAGATTGGTGATGGCTTTTAGACAAAAAATACCTTCAAAATACAATGTAAAAAAAATAAGCCATTTATTTTTGTCATTTTTGTGTCTTTACAATTTTTTTGCAGTCTGTAAGAACAGTGTGGTGTGTACAATGCAGTGTATGTACATATGTGCACAAAGTGACATGGCGAGATTCAAACTTACACATCTTTCCTAGAAGGCAGTGCTGGGATGATGAAGGACACTCTTTATTCCATGAGTCCTGAGACTGTATGTGATGAAAGATGGAGAGGAAAAGAAAGAAAATACGAAGAGAAAAAGATCACTAAGAACTAATTCCTTTCCTAAAGAAAGTTGTTGATACAGAGAAACTGAACGCAAAGCACAGGTAACAAAAAATAAATTTGCAAGGATGGCCATCTGTACTAAAAACCAGGGGGATTTATTTTTTTCTCCATTCATTTCAATGGAACTGGCATTTCTGAGCATAGTCTGTGACACTGTAATCAGCAAGAAATTTCACAGCTAATGGGAATATAATTAAGCAAAGTAAAGCATCAGCAGTTAGCTAGGACCATGTTAGAGGACTCTGAAAAGAGGGACTTGTGAGCTTGTTTTGGAAGGAAGAGACAGCACAGAAAACAGGGACAGCAGGGTAGAAACCTGCATCTACAACAAGGTGTGAGCAGTAATGAGATGATGGTAAAAATTCAACACATCCTTTGCTGAGCTACGATTCTGTAGGTAGACTGGAAGCTTCTCAGAATTAAGAAACAAATTAGTGAGAAGGGAGGAATTATAATTATTTGGCCAAGTGTGAAAGAGAGAGAGAGAGAGAGAGAGAGAGAGG